>CATIWM010014694.1:0-15182 GCA_949671775.1 Mallotus repandus | reverse complement strand
TTAAATCACCAAGTAAATAAAATAACTTCAAATCAGGTTACAAAACAAAGCATGTATTAATAATACATTTAACTTCCACACTTGAAACCATTATTGTTTCAAAGCTTAAATACTTCAAGTAATTGAAGTAGTAACTAAACTGAGTTGAAACATTTTAATACATCAATTCAAGTTCATAAAACAACATAAAAATATCCTTTTATTGCTGTTATAAAAATATTTAAAAGGCTTGAACATCTACTCACCAATACAACTTATAAACACACAATCCGGTTCACCGAATTTATTTAATGTGCACATGCACTTTCCTTGCCTTTTCCAGCACTTAAAATATGCAATTTCATTTATAAATCATTAATATAATAATCTCACATACTACTCTAACCATGCAGTCCCCAAATGATATGCATAAAATGCAATTAGGCTTAATTCTACAAATCAGCTTCATTGACTCTAAAATAGCTGTTTTCAAACCAAAATTAGAAAAATTACTCTGACCTGTATAAAAGAAATTTTAACCTAAAATTTTAATCAAACACATATCTATATATATAGTATCTCAAATAAAAATTTCACTTCAATTTTTCAACTATTAAAGGGGTTAAGGATAGCTCAACATAATCAGCTTCAATAGTCCTGTCTGACAGAGCAATTTATAATATGACCTTAATTAACCATGATACAACTAGAATCAGCTCTAATTCAAAGCTACAAAGTTTTAAAGGGCTCTTTCAAGTTTCCTAAGAATCAAACTAAACTTAATTTGGAGTTTCCTACCTCAAGATATTCAAAAAATATCCAGACTAGTTTTAACTCGTGAACTTTGTAAACCTGGTTTACATACTAACTTTGAAAAATTTCTAGAACTTATAGAAAATGAATTTTGAGCTGAAATTTGAATCAGTATTAGATATATATGTCTATAATATTCTGTAAGAATTTCACATTAATTGGATAACCAAAAAAATAATTATAGATAACGAATTACAACTAATTTAAAGAAGCTGACAGACTGAGAAATAAACTATTTTCTCTTATTAACCTAACATATAAATTGAATCAGATCGAGCTCAAAGAATAACAATTTTAGATAACTCTTCAAAGTTTCCAGATCATCAAATTACACTTAATTTAGAGCTCTATAGCTCAAGATATGATTGAATTACAGAGACTGATAAATAACACTTTATGAACCCGAAATCATCAATTTAAGAACCCTAAATTAAATCAACCAAAACACTAAAATTACTTACCAAATCAATCACCAAAGTCTTATAGGATGAAGATTACAGCCTTAATTGTACTTTAGAGCTTCAATTTCATTTGAAAATCTAACCTAAACTTGGAGAAATCAACCAAGCCTTTTGCTCTCTCTTTTCTTTTCTCTTCTTTTCTTTCTTTCTTTCTTTTTTTTTTTTTTTTTTGTCTATGGCTGCTGATATACCCAAAAATAATAATTAAAAATTATGTAAAATACTCCTTTTGGTCCTTAATGAATTGCTTAAGTTACCTATAAATCCTCAAGCTTTCAATTATTCAATTAAAAACAATCATTTACTCCATTTGACTCCTTTCCTCTAAAACTATATCTATATATATATACTAACTTATACTTAAATTAAATTAATATATTGTATGTAAATGAAATGCATAATGAATGCAATTATACTAAAAGTAAGGGTACGGGTGTGACAACAGCCATATCCACACAAAAGCAGGAGTATAAAAAAACTTGTGATATTCGTCTTCATCCTCAGCACACTTCCTGCGGACTATTAAAAATAAAAAACTCTATTATTATAATAAGACACTCTTATTTATGTATAATATTACAAAAAATCCACGAAGGGCACTAGTAAAACAGAATGTAGGAGACAATCTATAGTAGCTAGACTCTTTTAGAGAAACAAACCCACGGAGGCACTTTTTTTAACTGCATATGTTAACCTATTCTTAGATTCAATTCAATGATGGATACTTTTATAAATGTACTAAATATAAAAAATTTTAAAGGAAAAATTATAAATTTTGTGTCTCAACTTTTGTGGTTTTTCTATTTGAGTGTCTGAACTTTTTTTTTTTGTAATCAAGTGTCTGAACTTTTTTTTTTTTTAATCAAGTGTCTAAACTTTAAAAAAGCATACCAATGTAGTGTCTCTTGCCGATTTAATGTTGACTGGGTGCTCAATCAGATCAAACGGGATCCACTTTTATCCCAGTCATTAATTATGTCATTTGCCACAGGTTTTGCATTATTTAAAGGACAAAATCACCCTTATTCAGTCACCCTCAATGTCTACGACAGAAGTTAATGTTGAAGTTATTTTTGTCAATTTATAATCTTTAATAAGGTTAATTTTATCTTTTAAATAATGCAATACACGTGGCACATGACATGACTAATAACTGAAATAAAAGTAAGTCATGTTTAATCTGACTTAGCACCCGATCAACATTAATCTGAGATAAAAGTGGGTCATATTTAATCTGACTCAGCACCCAGTCAACATTAAATCTGCTGATAACACTATATTGGTATGCTTTTCTAAAGTTCAGACACTTGATTGTAAAAAAAAAAATTCAGACACTCAAATAGAAAAATCACAAAAGTTGAGACACCAAATTTATAATTTTTCTAATTTTAAAATAAATAAAAAATCCAAAACCATCTAAAATTTTTCGGTACAAATCAGTTTGGATATCTAAATTTATTTTTCCGAATTTAAAATCATTAACTAATAAAAAAATTATTTAATTTGAACTAAAATATAAAAGCCAACATCCCCCAAGTAACATCTAAGTAGAATTTCAAAACTCCAGGCATAGCATTTTGAGTACATATTCTTCCCAGAAGATCCCAGTCTCGCAAGATAATCTGTAATAATGTGTCATGCTTTTAGGGAAAGTGATTCTATTGCAAGTTGGAGTTCGGGCTGGAATGTCTCAACCAATCTATGGGGCTGAACTTTCTGATACTACCGAAAACTTAGCATTCTTTTTATCACACAGCTACAACGTATGCATATATCAAGAGAGATTGAATACAACATTAATTATGACTAATTAAAACTTAAGTCTGCTCGCATTTACAAAATCTAATCATCAATCAAACTCGAATACAACAACCTTGATGGTCAAAGCTAGATTAGCCAGTCATGCAAGCATTTAATCACATGCCCCAAACACCACGAGCTGCTGTGAATTTGTTGTTTGGTCTAGATGTCAGCTCATACAAGATTCTTGCAAACGTATCTGAATATTTGCTTTCTGAGAAGAGTATCTCTGCAAATGCGTTCTCATAAACAAGCAGCAAGGACCTGTTCTGTGGCTCAGAGACCAGGCTCTCTAATATCATTGCTGCTTTCCTGCAAACTTCTGGTACTGGATGAGGTGCCTTAATCACTTTCAGAAGCCGGTCGACTGCCCTGATTTTCATGAATTAATGAAGAAAGATATTAACAAAAAGAAAAAAGATCCTTGCTGTAAAAATCAATTCAAGTTAACATTACAATCAATTGCTACAAAGAATTGAACATCACCATCGCTCGTTAGCAAGCTTTAATCTGCAATCCATATTAACTTCTGCTAGATTATAAAGCGCACCAACAGCTGCTGCTTGTGCATCTATTGCAGGTATGCTCATAAGATCTACCAAACGCTTATGTATCTGCAACATGCATTCGAGTCCTATTTATATAATATTGTACCGATCAAATATATGAAAACAAAAATTTTGTTATTTTAGCAATACAGACCTGTGGAACAAACGGAAGAAGAAATGGTTCATTGTCCGGATTTATTATCAAGCGCCCTAGTAATTCAGCAGCAGCACAGTGCCAGGCTCTAACTGCAGAACCCAGCATTCCCATGATAGCTTGAACTGCACGTTTCTCCCTGTTCAGTAAAAACAATTAGGCAATTAGCACAAACTTATCAATGACACGCTGCGGTCGGAAAAGCACAGTAAAAACCAAAGCAAATTAGGTTTCTCACGTTATCTTGATGAAAGATGGCTTTGCTGAACTAAAAATGCGAAGATCAAGCAGTGGAGCCAAATTTACTATTGTCTCAAGGGCATTTGTAACAAGCTCCTCATCCTCTGTCAAAATACAACAGTTTAGCAGCATTTATGATAAAAAGGAATTATGCTAGCAAATAAAGCCAAGGAAACAGCAGAATACTCTTGGCTGGAAACTTCAGAGACTTCTAACAAATAAGAACCCTGCGTATCTTTTTCTACCCTCACTTTTTCTTCTCTCCTCTTACAGAGGAAGAACAGTAGAAAATTCGTCTACACTTTGTCCTCTCTCTTCCCTTTCCCATTTTCTCCTTTTCAACAAAGTGTTACAGAAGAAGACCTAGTTATTTTCTGCCTAAGGAAAATGTTCTAATCACAACCAATTTGAAATGCACCAGTATCTATTTGTTTAAAAGCAAAACCACTCCTGAAACTTAAAGAGAAATTTGCAACATTAGATGCCTTGCAAATCCTTGTAATTAGAAGATATAATGTCCGGAAAATCACGCGCTGCATTATGCAAAGCATGATCTGTAACTTTTTCACATGTGGCACACAAAGAACCAATGGACTTTACCCTTTTCCTTAAAGGCACATTATTCTTCCAATTCATTTTTATCTTGGTCTTTGCATAAAAACCAGGTGATTTTTCATATGGCTTCTCCTCAATCTGAGAAAGTATAAAATGGCAATAGACATCTACCAGTTAGCATATGAATCTTCATATCATAATCTGCAGATTAACGTATGATTGAAATTACCTCCTCCTCCAGCACCATCAAAAACTACAAATTATCTGGAAATTGCTATAAACAATATCCACAGCAAATGCCTTGATTTCTGTTGCTTATTTTATTGTAGAATTTGCTTTCAAACAAAGAGATTTTAAGAAACTGAGAAGGTTTTTTTTTTTTTTTCCATATGCATGCCAATCAAATTCTGCAGCTGAACTTTGTAAAAATATCTGTCTTTATACAGCAATTAATCAAGCAACTACAGCTCATATAAATTTAATCAAAAGCCACATAATTTTATGACAGGCATAACTAATTGTGCCTATTTCAGATTTTGACTTTATGCTGGGTAAAGCACAGTCATTCAAGGTTAGATATGGAGGCTGAATATACTGAATGTAAAGGCCAATTTCAGATTATCTAAACCTATAAGATAACAATTATAAACTAAACCGAGATGAATGGAGAGAAAAGATCCCATTGAGTTAAGCCTTCTTACCAGCAAATAAAGATAACTTTACAAGCGTAAATAACAGCACATAGAAGAATAGCATCCAATCATTGCACACTTAACTATAATTTGCCATTGCATTCACTTAACTATAATTTGCCATTGCATTCTTACCAGTAGTATGATCTTCTATACACTGGAACACTGTTTCCAAGCAATGCCGATGTTGGGCCATAATGACTTCATTTTCTGGCATGAATGAGAAATTGCGTATAATATTTGAAGCAGCCACAGCACACTGCTGCTTTTCTGTTCGTCCCTCTTCATCTAAATTAAACAGGCCATCCTCATCAAACCACCACTCTGAAGGACGAATTTTGGCAACTGCATTCTTCAGAACTAATGCTTCAGTCACAGAAGAACCTGACCCTAATCTGCTACACACAAATTAACCCACATTTAAACACTCCATCATCATCATCATGCCAAACTTTCACGCTTCAAGAAATAAAAATACACTCTACTTACCCAGAAGAATGCGCGAGAGCACTGTTCGACCCTATTCCCTCGTATCCATTACCAAATCCTGTAACCAGAGAATTGGCACCTAACGTTCTAACCCTAGCCGTTCTGTTGAGATCTTTGGGAATAGCTATGTCACGCCAGTCATCAATCTGTTCCAATTACACAAGTTCATCCAATTTTTTTAACATCATTGTAGCAAACAATTCGTAAATTAGAAGATAAAAAAATTGATAAGAATTGTAACATACAACTTGGAGAAGAGCATCAAGCAAACCAGAGATTTTACACAGAGAATCTTTTCTCATATCTTCTTTTTCTTTGAATGAAAGCATAGTAAGCGTGTTCAATGCCCATGTTAACTCGCTCTTTAATCCACTTTGCAGAGCTAAAACTATTCTCTTATTGTTTTGATCTGAACATGATAACACCAAAAGAAAACGAGAGAAATAGATAAAATCACTGACTTTTACATGATTAGGGTCTTTTTTCATGGTTAATTTGATAAAACTGACCGACGAATGAGGTGTGAACTTGGAGCGATGGGCCAAGGAGATTGGAGGGTGCCACCGTGTCGCCGCCTGTTCCGGAGGAACCGGTGTTGCCACTTGTGCTGCCGAATGGTCGGCCTCTCTTAGCTGAAGGCGCGGTGGCGCCGCCTGCTGAGCCAGCAGCTTTGCTCTGTTCTCTCTTCTGCATTAGCGTATCGTCGGGATCGTTTGGCTGTGGCGATTCGGGTCTAATTTAGGGGTTTATGACCCGGATCCGGATAAGAGATGCATTTTTTAAATGGGTTTTGACTTGTTGGGCCTGAACTAAATGGATCTTAGAACCTTAATGGGCTCACATGTTTCTGGATCCGAGTCTTAACCTCAAACTATATATATCTGCATCATATTTTCATAGTCCTGTTTCAGAGAGCGGATGTCTGCGAGCTTCCAGCTCACTGCGCTACTGCACCATTGCTCAAAAAGCTTATACCATCTCAAGCAAATTCACTCTTGTCTCATCACTCGTGGCCTCTCACGAAACGTTTTCTTCCTTACAAAACTCTTTCGTTCCCCTACCCTCTATCACCCCAATCATTTCGCTTATTCCTCACTCCTCATTCACCATATTGCAACTGAAACACCCAGTAGAATCTATTTATGGAACACCATTATCAGTGGCTTCTCTATCAGTTCTGAGCCTCAAAAATCTCTTCTTTTATATAATATGATGCGCCAAAATGGTGTTCGTCCTGATAACCATACGTTCCCTTTGCTTCTCAAGTCTTTTTCGAAGTTGAAAAACGGAAACCCGTTGGATATTTACGCTGGTATGATAAAGTATGGGGCGGAATGTAACAATTTTGTGAGAAATTCTCTTATTACGGCCTTTTCAAACTGTGGCTATGTCCAGTTTGCGCGCCAAGTACTTGATGAGAGTTCACAGAGAGACGTTGTTAGTTGGACTGCAATGATTGATGGATATGTTAGGAATGGTTGTCCTGTTGATGGAATAAAATGTTTTAAGGAGATGAGATTAATGAGTGTGAATATTGATGAGATAACTGTTGTTAATGTTCTTTGTGCAGCCGGGATGGCTGGTGATATTTGGTTTGGGAGATCGATTCATGGGTTTTATGTGGAATCAGGAAGAGTTAAACGGGATGTTTATGTCGATAGTTCTCTTGTGGATATGTATTGTAAGAGCGGTTATTGCGATGATGCTCGTAAAGTGTTTGATGAATTGACAATGAAAAATGTTGTTTCTTGGAGTGCCTTGATAGCTGGTTATGTAAAATGTAATAGATTCACAGATGCATTACTTCTCTTTCAGGACATGCTGCTGACTGATGTTAGACCTAACCAAACTACATTGACTAGTGTTCTAACTGCTTGTGCTCAATTGGCTGCATTGGATCAAGGAAGGTGGGTGCATGATTATATAGAAAGGAACTCATTAGAGATGAACTCAGTTCTTGGGACAGCATTGATAGATATGTATGCCAAATGCGGCTGTGTAAGTGACGCTTATCTGGTTTTTGATAGATTGCCCCAAAAGAATCTCTACTCTTGGACTGCCATTATTAATGGGTTTTCAATGCATGGGGATGCCTTAAGCTCCCTTAATCTCTTCAAGCGCATGATTAATGATGGGGTTCAACCAAATGCTGTTACCTTCATTGGTGTTCTTAGTGCTTGTGCTCATGGAGGTCTTGTAGACGAGGGACGCGGATTGTTTGAGTTGATGAGGCGGAGATATCGTATGGAGCCTAATGTGGATCATTATGGTTGCATGGTTGATCTACTTGGTCGGGCTGGGTGCTTAGAAGATGCAAGAAAGTTGATCGAAGAGATGCCAATGGAGCCTACTCCTAGTGTTTGGGGAGCTCTTTTTGGTGCCTGTATGATACACAAGGCCTTTGATTTAGGAGAATATGTAGGGAACATTTTAATAAGGCTTCAGCCAAATCATTGTGGTAGATATGCACTTCTAGCAAATATGTATTCTGCTTATGGTAAATGGGATGCAGCTGCATATATAAGAAAGATTATGAAACAGAAAGGCATTGAGAAGAGACCAGGGTATAGCTGGATAGAAGCGAGTGGTTTAATTCATGAATTTATTGCCTTTGACGGATCTCATTCTGAAAGTCGTGATTTATATAACATGTTGGACAATATAACGGATCAGTTGAAGCTTCTTCCAGAGACAGTGTTACTGACATCTGACATAGTGATATTTGATATGTAGAAATTGGTTTTCTCTTTGATCAATTTCACTTGATAAGAAGCTTATTCATCTCATGTGCATGCTTACAAATAAGTGGTGTAGAGTGGAGTTTATTTGAATTCCAATCCTATTCACTTGATCCAGGCTTAGTTGCACTTGAGGGAGGTCCCATGGAGTTTCAACGTATATTATGATCATGTCATGTGGATACATTTGCATTAAGGAGCAAAATGAGTAAGAGAACTGATTGCTAAAAATGAGGCCCATGCGCCAAATATTGGTGTATTTACGGTGCTAGGAAGGAATTAGCAAGGTCCTAATCAGAACAGCCTTGTTGTCATGCAGGGAAAAAAAGGTCTGTCCTTCAGTGGTATTTCCAAGCGGCCCTGCCCAGCCCTGTCATATGATTGATAAGCTTGGGCTATATCCTGCCGGTAACAAAGAATGGCCATGTCTAATAGTGGTTGCCATAACTATGGCCTGTTGGGCTTCCGTATGACCTGAAGCAGGCCATTGCTTTTATCGCGACCAAACTGAACTATCATGACTACCCTTCAGCAAAAAACCGTACTCTAGTGCATTGTATTTCTGCTGCGTTGCATTTGTTGGAAGTATGGTGTTTCCAGCATATGTAGCTGAGTAATGGCCTCTAGAATGGTGTGGCAATGCAATTGCCATATAAGACAAGAGACAGTCATCAGTGCCATGGGCCATGGCAATAAAAGGATGATGGACAGAGTGATGAAGTCATGAGCATAGCCTCTCCGAGAACATGGTGTGGTCATTTTGGTCAGGTATTGTCACACGATAGAAGCCATTTGTTTAAAGCCCTGATAAAAGGCAAGTCAGGTGTGGAGCCTGGGGAGTGAGAAGGTGCGACATGCTTTGGAGTTTAGCTTGTGAACCTTTTCTGAATGATTAGGTTGGGCTTGATTCTCTGTTTTCTGCTGAAGCACTCGCCAAGGGACTAGCTTCAAATTTTGAAACAGTTTTATAAGCCTGCCTTTATACAAAAGTTCTGACAGCCCACATGGCACTATTCCAAGACTAACAAGTGAAATTTGCATAGTCCTATATTGGACTATTGTGCAATGTTATATCTTTGCAGAAATATTTTGAATTGAGAGTTGGCACAAAAGGCTGAAACCTTGAATTATAATGTTGGATATTTATTAGATTCTTGAACATTATAATGGTGCTGGAGAATTGGCAAAATCAGAGAGCACTTGGGCATCCCCCAAAATTTAAAGAACTCAAATACATGACATTTGTGATTTTATCTGTAATCTTGACCACCCTTTTAACTAGGTAAGATTATCTCTAATTGCTATTGCCTTAAAAGAAAATTAATAATGGCAATGATTAGCTGGAAGAGTAATAATACATTTAAAGATATTTAAGCAGTCCATATCATATGTTATCAAAGATTCTTGCTTGATTTGCACTAACCTTGAGATTGGCTATTATAATAATTTTTCTTGTTTTTAATTTTTCTGTTTGATAATTCAATCATATCATTAGCCAATATTGTATCATTATTTTTTTGGGTTCATATTTAGTTTAATGAATTGGTTGAAAAAGATTCTTATCATTAATTTCTCGAACATTATTAAGTATTCATATCTAATTTTTTGATTCCCAAGAAATCTGAAAAAATTTTGGTCAAAAAAAAAATCTGAGAAAATAATACACGCAACGGTATTTTTTTTATTTCTTCTTCTTCCTAATCTTGGTTGGTAGTTAGGGCTAACTAAATTGATCTATTTGTTAATTTTCAAACCTTCCTTTGATTTCAACAGTGGTAGCTCAAACTATTGAAACTAATCAAAAAGTGTTCCAATTCAAGTATTTAACCATTTTTCTTTCCTAAACTACCGATATTTAAAATTTATTGAATTCTATTTAATTCGATTGGATTCAAGCATAACCATAAATGCAGTAAAAGTCTTCCAACAACTTAATTAAACATAATAGTACATACCACAACTTGAATTTAAAACATCACTCAAGAAAGAACATCTCCTATCAGCTAATTTCTATTATTGATTTAGCCTATCTTTGTGCAATGTAAAGTTTTTTTTTTTAAAAAAAAGGTCATTAAAAGAAAAACAAGTGCTAATATTCGAGTTATGAACTTTCTATATTATAAAGCAGATACTTGATTATTCAACTATTAATATGGTATGCGATGATTTTGATTTCTGATTGGTCTTAGAATTGGTTGTTGTAGGAGCCTACTGGGATGATTATCCAACTGATTATCTATTTGACCATGGAAGAAGTATTATTAATAAATATTTGTTGAACCATAAAGCAAGGGTCTTCTAGCATTATATTTAAATAAGCATATTGTCAGATGATTTGCATTGATTGATTTGCCAGGCTAATTTCAGCACTTGCATTATAAATTATGCTATGCTTAAATCACATTACAAGATATGCATCTCCTATAAAATAAACACAATTGATAATGTCTCCACTAAGAAAATTAAAAAAAATGCAACTTTTTGATTGATGGGAAGGAAGAAGGAAAAAAAAAGAAAAGGGGAGAGGTGAAGTGAAGGAATTTAGGCCACTATTGTTGCTGACAAATGAAATCAGAAAAAAAGTGTTAGCTTGGCAAAAGGATTTTTGATTGATTCAAGTTTTGTTCTTTATTTCTTAGCCTGTTGCAGCAAGAGCACTGCAAGAATAATATTATAGGAAAGAGACTGCTTTGTAAAGCTAGCCAAAGTGGATAGGGAATTCCATTTTGTGTGCATAAACACATAACTACTATCTGCTTTGGCATATTCTTGTATGGTTTATGAATATTCTATTGTTCTTGAATTGTGTTATCATCTGTATAACATTTTAGATCAACAAATGATGGAACCAATTTCTTTTTTTTTTTTTTTAATCTTAAAAAATATATATTATATGCTATTAAAAATACAATATATTTTTTGCGAGATATTTGCCTTTATGAATTCAGCTGATTCGAACTCCAAAATATTCAGTTATCCACATGCAAAATGTACATATATTCTTTGTGAGCAATACTATTCTACTGCATCACAAGAAAAAAAAAATAATTCTAAAATCTTATCGGCGAAATTCAAACGATGCTCTGAGAGTGGGGGACGCAAGAATTTTCCGTTCTCTTCGGGCCTAGTTAAGGATGTGATATTGCACTGAAATACTGCAAAATTCATTTATGCTGGCAGTGCAATTAGTGTCTTCTGCAATTTCTTCAGCTACACTGTGGCTGAAATTTTATTTATTTATTTATTTTCAAGGGATGGTAAATGCAGCATCTCATAGCAATGTGAGTCAGAGATAAGCTGATTCTAAATTTCTAGATATATGTTCTTTAAGGGTTCAATTGATGCTCTCTTCCTGAAATAGGTATGCAAGCTGTGTTCTTACCAGGTCTGGAAATTTGATTCCTGTAATTTTGGTCATAATAGTAATAGCATTCAGTTGCACTGAGTGAGAATAAATACTAGTTAATGGCCTTTTTACTACATCTTTTGTTAATGTTGTTGTTGCTGCTGCTATTGTTGTTCAATGAAAAGCTGCCATAATTGAACATTTGATGGAAAAGACCCATCTGACAAGCAAAATAGAGTTCTGTTTAAGGGATTAAAATCAATTAATGTCTTAAAACTCAATTAAATGCTTGATTTATTTGATTATTTTCCTTTAAATTGCAAACATTTAACATGCTATGATGGGAAGATTCCCTTAGCTGGACCTTCATTTTTATGCAAATGTGCATTGGACATTTAATTTATTTAGACCTCTAATTGAAATTCACTCGTGATTATGGATACTTCAATAGAAGCATAAACAAAACAATCTAAATGAATGAATTTTACACAAATTAGAGTTCATTTCAACATAACTATGACCAACATAATGGAACAATTTTTTTAAAATTTTATACAAACAATTCTACAATCATCTGTGCTAAAATATTAGTTCTGATCACGTTCAAATGAACTTAATTTTACTTTTATCAACTAACTTATTTATAAATGCAGAATGTAAGTTAATGAATCAGTTCGTTGATTGCTTATCGAAAGCACTAATTTTTTTGTCAAATTGCAAGTTTTGGTATAATAGGCCACTTGTATTCATTGATGATGTTCTTATCTCAGATATTCAATGAAAAAAAAAAGAAATAAAGAAAATTTATAAGCTAATTAATATTCAAAAGTTACATCCAAGTTGCTAATCACTAAACTAGGTATTAATCCAAATATTTTGAAAACTTTTTTATCTTACAAGTAGTTTCATGTAACCTCACTATCATAAGTGTGGCTGTCTAGTGTAATAATCAGAACTGCTTTTATTTTGAGAATTAGTGCATTCAAGATGATGATAGGAACACAAGTGCGAGAAATGTAAAAGAGAAGTAGAGAAGGAAATGGAAAGATTGGGCCAAAAACTGGACCACATGTCACCTAAAATTGAGTCCATGTCATACTGGATAAAATGCTTTGAATAAAGAATGAATTATGCAGTCTCTGTAGGCAGACATGTTAAATCATGATTGGATATAGGCTAAGGTGCCTACTCATCACATCACTTTCATATATATGAATATGAATCTGTGTACTCCTCACCATTTTTAGCTTTAAATTAAAAGCACAAAACAACATTATGTATCTAAAAAGAATATTTACTTTTTTCCACAAATTTAACAACTTTAATCCTATGTGAAATTCCAACAACATTATCAAATTGATAAAATTGCATTTTTATGATATTCGATCTAGTATTATTTGAAATATCAGTATTTGAGTTTATTCGAATCTCATCTAAAATATATATAGGATGCAAACAAAATGCACTCCAAAATATAATGTGGAAACCTCCTAATTTTAGAAAAAGTATAATTGAAAAGAAGAAAATAATTGGATTTACATTTATGTGCTTGCAATTCAAAGTTAAATCTAAAAGCTTATCATATAAATATTGACTATTTATTTTTTATTAAAAAAATATTTAGAGTATTCTCCTAGTTTTACTATTGGAAAAGTAAAAATAATATCAGTGAAATTCAACATTTAATATTTATTGTACTAAATTAAGCTATATCATAATGGTATAGCAATAATTATACAAAATTGCTGAAGTAATTAGATAAGATTTTGAATTTACTTTATACAGAGATTATCTTTTAAAGGCAAATGCTATTTAATGCAAACACCACACCAAATTGGAATTGAAAACCATTTTAAGCATAAATAATATTAGATTAGAGGCATGCACATGTCCTGGAGTATTGAGTGCAAGCAATAGGTGCATGAGTGCAGCAATCTTAGCATGAGGAGGACTGGAGCACCTACATACCCAAAAAAATTCAATTATGAAAGGTCTGATTTCGTGAGGCAAAGGCAAAAACTGAAGTGAAAATCAAAATTTATATCCCACAAGCAATCTCGGTTCTCATGTAATATAATTCAAGTGATAAAATATATAAATATATAGATTTAAAAAAATAAAATTATAACTCATTTCTTGTTATTTTTCTTTTATAATAAAAAATTAATTACATCAACTAATTGAAAAAAAAAAAAGTAGGTAGTGGGTTGCTTTCCTAAAGGCATAGTATTATTATTGTTATTATTATTATTATTATCAAGCTTTGTGCAATTTTTTTGCTTTTTTTTTTATTTTGATATATATATATAGAGTAAAAAATTAAATAAATAAAAGATTACCCCACCTGCCATCAGTCCTATCACCTCTACCTCTAATAAAGAAAAAATAATAATAAGAAATGACAATTGACCCCACAAACCCAACCCCACCTCTCTTATTGCTTCTCCTCCTCTCAATAGCTTTCTAATGCAACCGACCCTACCCACTTCATCAATTAGATAATTTATATTTTTTATATAACTAAGGAATAATGTATTGCTAAAATACCCCACAACAATCATTGTAGGAAATAGTTTTTTTTTTCTTTTTTTTGGGTCTAAATTAAAAAAAAATAGTGTACTTACCACATAAAACAATTGGGGAGCCAAAAAAAGGCTCTGTGCTAAAAAAATTCCAGCATTCTAGTCTATTTTGGCTGGTGAGTCTCTAGCTGCAGTGATGTACTTATGCCCAGTTGCTAAAAGTTAAAGGGGGGAGAGGCAATGCCTGATTAAAGGCATTTCAGGTTACATTAAACTCAGAATTTAAGATCTTTTATATTTTTTTTTTTTGTACCATATAGATCCCTAGTTCGTCTATTTAGACTTTGACTCTCTTTTTATCCTTGACCCAGTTAGAATTTGTTTTTATTTTCTTCAAATTAAATGCTTTATCCATTAAATTCCACCAGTATTTTGTGACCAAAATCCCATTGAATTTCGATAAATGTATATATCCTTTATTTGTATTTTTAAATTAGTTTTGGACCATGTAGTCCATTGGTGCAATCGTATAAACTTTTCATGAGAACAAGGAATAAAGAAAACTGAGACAAGGAACCTTTCGAAAAGATAAGTTCACATTTTACACATTCATATGCTCTGTAATCTTTTAACAAGTAAGTAAAAGCTAATACAATAGTGAAAAAGTTGGTCTCCCATCATTGTTGTAACTCGTGATTTACCCTATTTTTCTCTGTTTTTTAGTGTAGATTTTTGTTTTTACCATAAAGCAATGAACAAGATATACGGTTTCCATTATTTGGAGCACACTCCTTGCACTGCAAGATATGCAACTCATTACCCAATACCAAAATATACGTTTTTTT
>CATIWM010014653.1:0-14257 GCA_949671775.1 Mallotus repandus | reverse complement strand
TATATATATATATATATATATATATATATACTGCCACTGGTCTCGATCAACTCGTCTCCTCCTAGGTAACAAAACCCCTCAATCAATTTTACCGGATAACTCCGGGAAGCACCTCAATTTGAGGTAATTTGATTCTAGGCTATTTTTGTTAATTATTTAATTTGAGCTTTAATTAGTCTTAATTGAGGGTAGGTTATTGAAATTGAGGCTCAGGGCTTTCTTTTGATGTATCATTTGAAATTTTTCAGGAATGTTTAATTTCGGGTACTATTCAAGGTTCGAGTTACTGTTCTGACCTGGAAATTTTTATATTTTTATTAAATTTTATAAATTCTATAGAGTAAAATTTGTGAAGAAAGTTTTGTGAAATTATGTATAGAAATTAATATATGAATTTTTAAAGATTATGTTTAAATATGTTTTTAGAGAAATTATTGTATTTTATTATTTATTCGAATTTTAATTATATCTATTGTTATTTATTCTGTTTTAGACTTATTTTAAATAATAAAAGTATGAAAATAATTTTATAATTAATTTTTAATTTTTAGTTAATTATTAGTAATTTTGGAAAACTAAACGAATAATAAATTTATTTATTATTTCAAGCTTAAATAAGTCCTTTATTATTTTTATGGTATTTTTGGGTGATTTAAATAGTTATTTATAATGGATGCTAATGTAATTGTAAAAATGGAAATTAATTCCATTAACGAAATTTTATTTATAAACTAGAATTTTATTATTTATCTGGAAAAAATTTTCTTTTATATTTTTATTATATAAATAAATTAATTTGTATTAGTTAACTAAATTTTTATGAAATATTGGTGCTTTGAAAAAAAATTATAATTTTTTTATATATGTTGTTGATTTTGTTCTCGATTGGGCATAAAGTCTAGCTCGAGGGCCCAACCTGAGATGTTGAGCTGTGGATAATATTGAAGTGAGGTTTTGTGCATGAATGATTCTACTTTTAGTAGAGAGATGTCCATTTTACAGAGGAAACTCTGCCAAATTTTTGGTAAATTTCTCGTAAAATGTGACATCGGTTTGTGTTAAGTTTTGAGTGTTATTAGAGTCGTATCTAGATCGAGTTTTTTCTTAGAGATCTAGAATGTATAAGGTTAGGATTTTAATCCTAATTATTATTATTATTATTCCTATAGCCGAACTGAGAAGTAGGCCTCTAGCACAGAGCCAGTCAAATCAGTACCGAGGAGCGCATTCCACCTGTGAGTTATTATTATATGTATGCAATACATGTAGAAATTGTTATTGGAATCCATATTTTGATCAAATATATGAATTTAATAAGCTATGTTGCATTAACTTTTAATTATTATTATTATCATATTATAATAATAATAATCATATATATATATATATATATATATATAGATATATGCGATTACTAATTGTGTAATTTGGATGCTGCTCATATTTTAATATGATTTCATTATTTTATTTTTGATATAATATTTTTCCTATAGCCGCACCAAGAGCTAGGCCTCCAAGATAGAGTCAGTCAAACCAGTACCGAGGAGCGTATTCCACCTATGTGTTATTATTATATGTATGCAATACATGTAAAAATTGTTATTGGAATCCATATTTTGACAAAATATATGAATTTAATATGCTATGTTGCATTATCTTTTAATTATTATTATTATCGTATTATTATTATTATTATTATTATTACTATTATTATTATTATTATAATATACGATTATTAATTGTGTAATTTGGATGCTGCTCATATTTTAATATGATTTCATTATTTTATTTTTGATATAATATTTTGGAGGATAGCTGTAGAATGTGCTACCTAGTGGGCTACACTAGGACTGTGCGCATACCAGTATGCTAAATGCTAGGTTATCAAATTTTTGATTGATATGAGATTGTATGATTAAATGATTTATTGAGATTTGTGGATAGAGAGGCGCGTGGTTGTGGTAGCTCGGTTGACCTTTCAGGATCTCGGGGCCGTCATGTCGATAGCGAGATTGTGGTAGCTCGGTTGACCTTTTAGGTCTCGGGGCCAGTCCACTGCCCAATTGGAAAAGAGAAATGTTATTTGGATTCAAGTAGGCCTATTGGCCAATGAGGTTCAGTGATTGAGGTTACGAAATTCTTAAGGTTCTGCTATAATCCTCCACTTGTTTTATCTGTTGTATTGATATGAAAGAAAATGTTTTTGGAGCATTTGCATGAAATGCATTTATAAACTAAATAAATATAAATATATAATTATTAATATACCGATGCTTGAGTGTCTATGCCTTTAGGTTGCATATATATATATAATAATGATTCACTCAGTGAGATTTGATCCCCCTAAATTATTTTTTAGGATATATCGCTTCAACCTCCCCCAGTTATCCTCTCCGTCAGACTCTTTCTTCACCGGTTGATTTATGTAAATTTTAAACTATCATTTCATTGTACTTCTTAGATGTTACAGTAGTAGTATGTACTTGTTGTAGTATGTTATGATGATTTTGACAATGATCTTGTACTTGACTATTTGTAAAAATATTTTATTATGATATTATTTATTAAAGATTCTTTATGTTTGAAAAAGTTTTAATTCTTTGGTAAATTTGTATTTATGTTTGGTGTGTAAGTTGTGGTTTAGGCTTGTTACGGGTTTTGGATTCATGGGAATTCTTGTTCCCTAGCGCCGAGCATGACCTCTGGGTTTGGGTCGTGATAAAGTTGGTATCACAGCCTAGGTTTAGTATGGTTGACCTGGATTGGTAGAGTTTGAGTTTTCTTTGAAACTACTACATCAACTAGGCTCGACTATGTCCTTGAATAGTCTTCTTTGCTTTAGATTTCCGCATAGCCGTTAGGATATATGTTGTTGCTTGAATTATGTGTTCTGTCTCTTTTCTCTTTTCAGAATGAGGAGGAGAGCATGAGTCGCTCCACCTATAAAACCTTTATTTCAGTAGGGAGTTCAGGGTATGTCAAATCCAGAGGCAGTATTATTTTATGCTAGAGTCGGTAGGATTTCTTTTGATGGGACTTCAGACCCATTAGATTTTCTCTATGCGATTGAGTCAAGGACTCAGACTGCGCACACCGATTATCAAAGGATACTTATTATTGAGTTTTCAGTTGAGGGGCCAACGTTGGATTGGTTTGTTAAGATGATTCAGCTCCATATGACTACATTCACTTAGGCTCAGTTCAGAGAGCGATTTATAAGACGATTCTACCCAAAGCCGATGAGGATGAGTTACCAACTCCGATTGACTAATATTTTCAGAGGTGATAGGTTAGTGGAGGAGTATACCAGGGAGTTTCTCAGACTGTCCTAATATGCCAAGGATATGATGAGGGATCAGTACTTTGTCGTCACCACTTATGTCACCGGTTTGGGTTCTACATTTACTAGGATGCCTACTGCAGGCTTAACTCTTGAGGCAGTGACAAAGTTAGCCAAGGATATTGAGCTTAGGCTTATTAGGCAGGGAGTTATGCCTCATTTCTATCAGATTTGAGGTACTAGTGTAGGAGGATATCAGAGTACTCAGCATACGACATTTCAGATAGGCTCTAGTAGTTAGCCCAAAGGATCTTTTCACTAGGGCCAGAGACCTCAGCATATGGTCCATATGAGCAGTAGACATGGCCGTAGTGGAGCTTGCAGACTTGTCAGATTTGGTTCAAGTGCTACCAGTAGCAATAGCGGTCATAGTTCAAGATATGATAACATCGGATCTACAGCTAGTGCTTGTCAGACGTGTGGCAGAGTCCATCAAGGACCATGCTATATGGCTCTAGAAGCATGCTTTAAATGTGGACAGATCGGGCACTATGCTGGATCATGCCCTTATTCAGGGTTTTAGAAGTAGTTCCCTCAGTCTTCTATAGCCAGTGTAGCTCCAGTACAGTTTCAGCCGCCACCATTCCAGTATCAGAGTCCCTCTCAGTTTATAGCCTAGTAGGGGTGAGGTAGAGGAGGTAGAGGTAGTGCTAGAGGAATTAGGCAGGCTTCTACTAGTCAGCAGGGAGGCAGAGGAAAGGCTAGAGTTTTCACTCTCACGCAACAGGATGTTCAAGCATCTAATGCAGTTGTAGCAGGTACACTTCCGGTATGTTATCTTAATGCTAGAGTTTTAATTGATCCGGGTGCTACCCATTCCTTTGTATCTCCTATTTTTTCTTTTTAATCAGGTTGGCAAGCTGCGAGGATAGTAATTCCTTTATCAGTTGCCATGCCTCTAAGTGATTCATTGGACATCAATGTTATTCTTCTTGGCTGTCCTGTGTTGGTAGAAGGCAGAGAGTTGCAAGTAGACTTAGTGTTATTAGATGTGATGGACTTCAATGTAATCCTAGAATGGATTGGTTATCTTTGCATTATGCCATTGTGGATTGTCATAGGAAAGAGGTAATTTTTAGAATTTTGAGTGTTGAGGAATTCAAGTTCATGGGTGATAAGAGTTCTACACCTCAAAATCTTATCTCCACCATTACGGTAAGAAAGATTCTGAGAAAAGGGTATCAAGGATACTTGGCATTAGTAAGGGATGTAGCTGCAAAATAGACATCCATCTCAGATGTTCCTATAGCTTATGAGTTTCCTGAGGAATCGTTGTGTTTACCACCTCAAAGAAAGATAGAATTTTGAATTGATGTGGTTCCAGGCATAACTCCTATCTCTATGCCACCTTATAGGATAGCTCCTGTAGAGTTAAAAGAGTTAAAGTAGTAGTTGCAAGAGTTGTTGGATAAGGGTTTTATAAGACCCATTACTTCTCCTTTGGGTGCACTAATTTTGTTTGCGAAGAAGAAGGATGGTACACTTAGACTATGCATTGACTAAAGAGAATTAAATAAGTTGACTATCAAGAACAAGTATCCTCTTTCAAGGGATAGATGATTTGTTTGATCAACTTCAGAGTGCACAATTTTTCTCTAAGATCGACTTAAGGTCGGGCTATCATTAGTTAAGGAGCAGAGAAGCTGACATTCCTGAAATGGCATTCCAGACTAGATATAGCAATTATGAGTCCGTTGTGATGTCCTTCGGATTAACCAATGCACCAACATCTTTCATGGATTAGATGAATAGGGTGTTTAGACCATTTGTGGCAATATTCATTGATAATATATTGGTGTATTCGAAGAGCATGTGCATCACTTCATAACAGTGCTGCAGACGCTAAAGGAACAACAACTTTATGCTAAGTTCTCAGAGTGTGATTTTTGACTTGAAAGTGTGGCATTCCTTGGACATGTAGTGTCTAAGGATGACATTTTGGTTGATCCACAAAAGATTGAAGCAGTATTTGAGTGGCCTAGACCGACATTAGTCATAGAGATTCAGAGTTTCTTGGGTTTAGCAGGGTATTATAGGAGGTTTGCTCAGGATTTCTCAAGGATTGCAACACCTATGACCAGCCTAACTCAGAAGAATGGAAAGTTTGTGTGGTCAGATGCATGTGAGAACATCTTTCAACTACTAAAGGAGAGGTTGACTACAGCTCCGGTGTTGACTTTGCCTAATGGAGTAGACAAGTTCACTGTGTACTGTGATGCTTCCAGACTTGGCCTACATTGTGTATTGATGCAGAATGGTAGGGTAGTGGCTTATGCTTCTGGATAATTGAAGAAGCATGAACAGAACTATCCTACTCATGAGCCAGAAATGGCCACTGTTATCTTTGCTCTCAAGATTTGGAGGCATTATCTGTACGGGGTGACATGCAAAATTTACACTGACCATAAAAGTTTGAAGTATATTTTTCAGCAGAGAGATTTGAATCTTAGATAAAAAAGATGGCTAGAACTTCTGAAGGATTATGATTGTAACATCTTGAACCACCCAAGCAAGGTTAATGTTGTAGCAGATGTCTTGAGTAGAAAGTACTCGGGTAGTCTTACTCACATTAGTGTAGAAAGGAGACCTTTGATCCAAGAGATGCATAAGTTAGTGGACCAAGGGTTGATGATGAAGATAACCAGCTCAGGAGGATTGATAGCTCAGTTCAGAGTTAGATCGATATTGAGGGATAGAATCAAAGCAGCTCAGAGTTGAGATCCTGATTTGGTAGAGCTTGTGGAGAAGGTTCGTGAAGGGAAGTTTGTTGATTTTAACCTTGATGATGAAGATGTTCTATAGATTAGTGGAAGGTTTTGTGTTCCTAATGTGGACAACTTGAGAGAAGAGATCTTAGAAAAAGCTCATTATGCAGCCTGCAACATACATCCTGGTTCCACTAAGATGTACCACAATATAAAGGATCTTTATTGGTGGGATTGAATAAAGAGAGATGCAGCTGAATTTGTTTCCAAGTGTTTGACATGCCAGCAAGTGAAAGCAGAGCATCAAAAGCCTTATGGAAAGCTTCAACCTCTTCCAAATCCATCTGGATGATAGTGGACTGGTTAACCAAATCAGCTCACTTTCTAGCAATTAAAGCTACTTATCCAGTGGCCAAGTTGGCTAGACTATACGTCAAGCACATTGTTTGTCTTTATGGGGTACCTATTTCTATTATTTCTGATAGAGGTTTTGTGTTTACCTCTCAATTTTGGCAGAAGTTGTAGGAAGGAATGGGTACTAGGCTTGATTTTAGTACTGCTTTTAATCGTCGAATGGATGATCAGTCTGAGAATGATCTAAACACTTAAAGATATGTTGAGAATGTGTGTAATAGATCTTGGAGGCAATTGGGATGATCATTTTCCATTGGTAGAGTTTGCTTATAACAATAGCTACTATAGCAGTATTGAGATGGCACTATATGAAGCTTTGTATGAAAGAAAGTGTAGGTCCCTTTTATGTTGGAATGAAGTTGGAGAAAGAGAGCTAACTAGACTGGAAATTATTAAAGATGCATCTGAGAAGGTTACTTTGATAAGAAAAAGATTAGAAATAGCAGCGAGCAGGCATAAAAGTTATGCAGACCTGAAGTGTAAGGAAGTGGAATTTTAAGTTTGAGATTATGTATTTTTGAAGGTGTCAATAATGAAGGGTGTTATGAGATTTGGCAAGAAGGGAAAGTTAGCACCAAGATATATAGGGCCTTTTAAGATTCTGGAGAGAGTTGGCATGGTTGCCTATCGATTGGCTTTGCCTCCGAATTTGTCTCAAGTGCATATAGTGTGTCACATTTCGATGCTCAGGAAGTATATCTCAGACTCTTTGCATATTTTGCAGCCCAGAGAATGGAAATGAATGAAGATTTGATGTATAAGGAGGAACTGATTACAATTGTTGACTATCAAGTTCACCAGTTGCATTCTAAGCAGATTCCTATGGTCAAAGTCTTGTGGAGGAGCAACAATGTGGAAGAGCACATGTGGGAGACTGAGGCAGAAATGCTGGTGGCATATCCTTATCTTTTTCCTTGATAAAACTTTGTACTACTTCTATTTATTAAAATTCGAGGATGAATTTTTGTAAGGGGGGAAGATTGTATAACCCATATTTTCTTTAATTATTAAATTAAATTGTGGATTTAAGTGTTAATTATTATTTTAGTATTTTTATGAAATTATTATTATTTGTGTAATTTAATAAATTTTATTAATTCTTTTGAGGGTGTAGTGATATTATGTGTATGTATATTATTTGTGGTAGAGTTTAAAAGTTGAGAGATTTGTGGTGGGAAGAATAATTATTTTAATATTATATTTATAAAAAAACAAAAAAAGCATGATTTTTTCTTTTTCTTTTTCTTTTTCTTCTTCTTCCTCTCCCATAACCACCACCACCAACCACCTCCATCTGTTCCAGTCACCATTGACAACCACCACAAGCTCCGAACCGCTGCCAGCAGCCCTCCTTCCTCCGGTCATCTCCTTCCCCCTCTCCTTTATCATTTTCTCTCTCGGCCATTAAGGGAAGCCGATCGTGGGTGCCGCCTCCGGCTACCCCAGGTGCCGCCGCTGGTCTCGATCAACTCATCTCCTCTTGGGTAACAAAACCTCTCAATCAATTTTACCGGATAACTTTGGGAAGCACCTCAATTTAAGGTAATTTAATTCTAGGCTATTTTTGTTGATTATTTAAATTGAGCTTTAATTAGGCTAAATTAGGCTTAATTAAGGGTAGATTATTGAAATTGAGGTTGAGGGCTTTCTTTTGATGTATGGATTGCAATTTTTTGAGAATGTTGAATTCAGGGTTTGGGTTACTGTTCCGGCATTGTTCTGACCTGAAAATTTTTATATTTTTATTAAATTTTATAAATTGTGTAGAGTAAACTTTGTGAAGAAAGTTTTGTGGAATTATGTATAGAAATTAAAAATATGAATTTTTAAAGATTATGTTTAAATATGTTCTTAGAGAAATTATTGTATTTTATTATTTATTCGAATTTCAATTAAATCTATTGTTATTTATTCTATTTTAGATTGATTTTAAATAATAAAAGTATGAAAATAATTTTTATAACTAATTTTCAATTTTTAGTTAATTAGTAGTAATTTTGGAAAAAACACGAATAATAAATTTATTTATTATTTTCAAGCTTAAATAAGTCCTTTATTATTTTTATGGTATTTTTGGGTGATTTAAATAGTTATTTATAATGGATGCTAATTTAATTGTAAAAATGGAAATTTGATTCCATTAACAAAAATTTATTTATAAACAAGAATTTTATTATTTATTTGGAAACAAATTTCCTTTATATTTTTATTATATAAATAAATTAATTTGTATTAGTTAACTAATTTTTTTATGAAATATTGGTAATTTGAAAAAAATTTATATTGTTTTTATATATGTTGTTGATTTGGTTCTCGGTTGGGCATAAAGTGTAGTTCGGGGGCCCAACCCGAGATGTTGAGTTATGGATAATATTGAAGTGAGGTTTTGTATAGGAATGACTCTACTTTTAGTAGAGAGATGTCCATTTTACAGAGAAGACTCTGCTGAATTTTTGGTAGATTTCTCGTAAAATGTGACATCGGTTTGTGTTAAGTTTTGAGTGTTATTAGAGTATTGTCTATATCAAGTTTTTCCTTAGAAATCTAGAATGTATAAGGTTAGGATTGTAATCCTAATTATTTTTATTATTATTTTTCCTATAGCCGCACCGAGAGCTAGGCCTCCAAGACAGAGCCAGTCAAATCAGTACCGAGGAGCGCATTCCAGATGTGAGTTATTATTATATGTATGCATTGCATATAGAAATTGTTATTGGCATCCATATTTCGATAAAGATATGAATTTAATATGCTATGTTCCATTAATTTTTTTAAAAAAAATATATATATATATATGGTTTCATATATACAAATGCGATTATTAATTGTGTAATTTGGATGTTGCTCATATTTAAATATGATTTCATTATTTTATTTTTGATATAATATTTTTGAGGATAGGTGTAGAACGTGCTACCTAGTGGGCTACACTAGGACTGTGTGCGCAGCAGTATGCTAGATGCTAGGTTATGAAATTTTTTATTGATATGAGATTGTATGATTAAATGATTTATTGAGATTTGTGGATAGAAGGGGTGTGGCTGAGGTAGCTCAGTGGACCTTTTAGGGTCTCGGGGCCAGTCCACTGCCTAACTGGAAAAGAGAAATGTTATTTGGATTCTAGTAGACCTATTGGCTAGTGAGGTTCAGTGATTGAGGTTACGAAATTCTTAGGGTTTTGCTCCAATCCTCCACTTGTTTTATCTGTTGTATTGATATGAAAGAAAATGTTTTTGGAGCATATGCATGCCATGCATGTATAAACTAAATAAATATAAATATACAAATATTATTATACTCATGCTTGAGTGTCTGTGCCCTTAGGTTGCATGTATATATATAATAATGATTCACTCACTGAGGTTTGATCCCCCTCAATTATTTTTCAGAATATATCCCTTTAGACCTCCCCCAGTTATCCTCTCCGCCAGACTCTTTCTTCACCGGCTGATTTATGTAAATTTTAAACTATCATTTTTTTGTACTTCTTAGACGCTGCAATAGTAGTATGTACTTGTTGTAGTATGTTATGATGATTTTGACAATGATCTTGTAATTAACTATTTGCAAAAATATTTTATTACGATATTATTTATTAAAGATTCTTTATATTTGAAAAAGTTTTAATTCTTTAGTAAATTTGTGTTTATGTTCGGTGTGTAAGTTATGGTTTAGGCTTGCTACGGGTTCCGGATTCGTATAAATTCCCGTTCCCTAGCGTCGGGCATGACCTCTGGGTTTAGGTCGTGTCATGCATAATGCTTTTGAAATCCATAGTAAGCCTTAAGGAATTTATCACAATAAAATTAACTATTAAAATTTTTTTACAAAAATTCGGCATAGTTTCCTCTGTACTGGGAGCAAAACGAAAACCTAAAAATGACAAATAACACTCCTAATAATATATGCTCAATCATCACAACTCCAATATTCTCCAAAGACACCAACCGCTTAATCCAAGCATTTAAAAATGAACATTATAAGGTAATACAAATACCAATATGAATACAATACAACAAATTCCTCCAATACTAATGCAATATCTAGATTAGCTACAAATCATTCCACAAATATTAATAACATTAAAATGACCTACATAAAGTAGTCAGTGAAGAATAAACCTAGTGTAGGAGAGAAGGACTAACCGTTGAATCGCAAGATCCTGAAAAAATAATTGAGGGGAGTCAGACCTCACTAAGTGAATTAATAACATAAAATGCATGTTGGTTTTAAAAATAATAATTAAAAAATTTTAAATAAAATAATATTTAAAGTCCTTTATTTTACGAAGAAAAAAAAATATAAATATAAATATCTTTCCAAAATTTTATAAATCTCTTTAATACAAAATCTTTCATATGAAATACATAAACAGTGAAATATTTAGTGGAAATCATGTTAGAACCCTAAACCTCAATTTTAATAGCCTTTTGGCTCTCTTAAATCCAATTGACTGACGGTCCTAGAGACCAAGCTCAACCAGGGTCCAGACACAATTAGTCTCTTCCACTAAGTATTTACTGGCACCTAGAGAGCAAGCTCGACTAGGGTCCAACTAGTAAACATATACCTGCCCAGAGAGTCTTACTGAACTAGGGCTCAACCATAAATCTACCCAGAGAGTCTCACTCAACCAGGGCTTGCAATCAATAATCCTCCCTATAGAGTCTCACTCCACCAGGGCTCACAATCAATTAATAAATAAATCAATCAATGACCATGTCATAATCAATACTGGTGTGTACACAGTCCTGATGACAGCCACTAGGTAGCATGTTCTACCATTTTTCTCTAAAACACATTTCTTATATATAATGAAAATAAAATGAAATGAAATTCATGCTAAAGCATCTTCTGAAAATTCTTACCAACAATATAATCTATAACTCATGCTCAACAAACATTTATATATATTCATATTTGTAATTAAATATATCTCATGAAAATCCTCAATTTATATATATTCTCAACGAACATTTTATAAAATTAACTCATAGGTGGAGCATGTCGGCCGACGCATTCTTGGCTATCCAAATGCTTTAGCTCATGCTCCCGAACTCTCTATAATAAATAATATTTATTTAAAACATGTTTACATATATAAATCAAATAAATGCATAATAATTTTCCAAAATTCTATAAAATTTAATAAAATCAAAGAATTAATAAAATAGACTTAAAAATATCCTAAATATGACATTTGATGCTAAAAGAATTTATTTTAGTGAGCTAAGACAAATTAAATTGAAATTAAGAAATTTCCACTAAAATGCTTCCAGGATTTTTAATTCAAAATCTGTGAGGAATCAGTCCTAGCTCCAGTTACAGAAATTAATCTTCATAATTTATACTATTTATTAAAAATAAATCATAATTTTCTAGGCTGGTCATTATTCCTCATCGGAATCCGGTTTGAACTTGTCGGATTTCTTACCAAAAAATAATCTTTAACACAAATCAAACATATACACATGTGATCAACATCAACGAGAAGCTAAATACATGCTTAAACACTTAAATAAATGGTCGGATTTATAAATCGGTACAGGAATAGGAATTTACCAATCAAGCTCCGACGAGGTACTAAACGGCAACACCCAATCGCGAGGTTGGTCTCTCTAGACTCTTGACAACAAAAGGAGTCCGATGGTGGTTGTCATAGCAGCTGAAAGTGACCGAAAAAGGAGATCTACCATCAAAAAATTTAAGCCAAAACTTTGGAGGTTTAACTACTCAAAATTGGAATAACTTTCATAAAATAAAGTTTGCTAGGATGTAGAGGAGGTTGAGAAATGTTTGTGTTTCAAATTTCACGGTAAACAAACGTCGTTTCGCAGGTCATTGGAGAAGAAAAAGATGATCGATGCTACAGTGTCAACTGAAGGAGTTCAGGGACCTTTCTGCATTTTCTCGTGTCTACCAGACATATACCAAAGAGAGAATGGAAAATTACCAATTTAGTCCCCGTGTTTTTGACAAAAACTCCACTTGGTCCTTCCACTTTAGAAGTGCAAATAATTGCTAGTAGTTAAATGAGTTAATAGTTTGTATACTAGAAAATTGCTAGCAATTAACAGTGTTAACACCGTACCACGATTCAACACCCGGTCAACAACCTAACAACAACCTAATAACAACAGTAACCTAATAACAACAGTAATATATATATATATATATATATTTAAAATAAATATGGGTTATTACAACAATTTGGATAATACTAAGCCTTCAAGGCTTTTGCTAATAGAGAGCCATTATCAGTTAACAATCTCCAACCTTGCTTAGCCAACATTTACATTAATTTTTATTTGATTATTTCTTCATATCATTAGTGTTTTATTGAAAGAGTATTGTCACGACCCGAACCCCATGGGCACGTAACTAGCACTAGGGAATGGAAAAAACATGAAGCTTCTGAACCTCGTAGTAAACTTAAAAGATTATCACAATAAAATTGAACACTTTAAAAATTTATCAAAATACAGTAGATGTAAGCACCCAATTTCAGGATGACTAGAGCATGGATGCGACAGAGGATCCGATGATGAAAATACGCTGTGAAATTAAATTTATTGGATTTGATTTATTGGTTTTAAACTAAATTGTAAATTATTTTTAGAAATTTTTATTTTTGTTATTATTATTATTAATTTTTTTTTATATATTTAAAATAAATTTTTAAAAGAAAAAAATTTAAGTTTAAAAAAAAATAAAATTAGAAAGTGATGAAATGGGCCGTTCATCATCAAATTTCCGTTGTTTTTTTTAATTCAATTGGCTTTTCTTTTTTTTTCTTTTTTTTCTTTTTTTTTTAAACAGATTTTCGATCGGAAATACAGATTTTTATTTTTCAAAAATTTATTTATTTATTTATTTATCATTTATTATTAGATTTTGATTAGGTTGTTTTGATAATTATTTTTATTTTATTAGATAAATGTTAAGATAAAATTTATTTATTTATTTTTTAGATAAATAATAAAATAATTTATTTGATTTTTATCTTGTAACCAATTTAGGGTTACAGGATGGTGTCTTTATAAATACGTGATTTTCTTTCACGTAGGGGAGGGTTTTTCTTTTTTTCTTTTCTCTCCGTCTCTTTCTGATTCTTAGCCGTCAACCAAAAGACACCCATTTTTCTTAATTCTTTACGTACTTTTTTTCAAGTTTTAGCCGTAAATCAAATCCAAATAAATCAAAATCACAGACAAACACAACCAAAGCCACAGGCTTTCATTAATGGTGATCATCTTCTGAGGGGAATCAATACTGCATCATCAAACTAGTTCTTTTTCTATTCCTTTTTCTTTTTTTATTTGATTGTTTTTTTATTCTATTTATTTGATTTGATTTGATTTTTTTTATTTTTGTTTACTAATCTCTATTTCTTTTGTGTGTTTATGATTTTGGATGGGTGGTTTGAATCTGTGGTGGTGAACAAGATCCATGAAGATCCATGGAATGTCATGGATTAAATTGTATATTTGAATGTAGTTTTATGATTTTTTATTCATTTATTTCATAATTTTATTTTATTTTTAGTTGTAGTTAATTTTATTATTCAGTAGATTATTGTAATAGCCCCAATAGTGGGAATAGTAAAATTATACGTGTGTATGTTTTTGAATTGGTTAGTAAATTAGGATTTCACCTGGTAATTCAATCAAAATCAATGACGGCTGTAGATTAATTTTAGGTTGTATGTAATTGGAATTAGGGTTAGAAAAATCACGTAATATTTGTTTGTTTTTTATTTATTTATTTATTTTATTTTTTTATTTGTTTTGGGCTTGCT
>CATIWM010014634.1:0-11451 GCA_949671775.1 Mallotus repandus | reverse complement strand
TTTTCATCATTAATAATAAAATTAAGACCATAAATATAATTTTTACCTTTATTAGTATCAATAATAAAAATAATAATTTATTTGATATATTTCATAATTTTTTTTGTTATTTTTATTGAAAAAATAATTGTTGAATACTATAGGTAATTTTACTTTAATTTTTAAAATTTTAAAATTATAAATAATTATGAAAAAAATAATTATTGAAGACTATGGGTAATTTTTTTGTTTAATTAGCCTAATTTTTATATTCTAAATAATAGTAAGTTTCAAAATTAAAAAATTGTTATTTAGAATATAAAATTAAATTATTTAAAAAATAAAAATAAAATAAATACATTCAATAAACTTAAATTAAAGATGACTTCAAGAATAATAAATACATAAAAAAGTTATTGAAAAATTGAAAAAAAAAAGAAAAAACACTCAAAAATTGCCGAAGTGGTTCACAATCATTCAAAAATGTACCAAAACCTGAAAAAAAATTGAAAAGTGCAAAAACAGAATTGAAAGAAGAAAAAGCTGCCAGCCACAAATGAAGTAAAGGTGGTCAAAGAGGCCACCAAGTGAAATTTCCTCAAATTTAAACATAGACTCAAAACTTTTAAGGCCCATAGGTAAAACGTGCAACAAGCTCACCAAACTGTTAGTATAGATGTGCCCTAGTGTCATTCTTGTAATGTAAAATGACATTGTAAATTATCCCTATGGAAATAAAATATTCATTTAAATAAAGTGTTTGTTTATTTGAATATTTACCCTTTAGTATTATGTTAAATAAATTTATTATCAAGAGTTGATAATATGAGCTACAAATTTATTTAATACATATACTATAAATTGTTCATAGTCAAATAATTAATATTTGGATAATATTAATTTGACTATCACCTCTGTCTATTTTTCTTGATTAGTATATGATGCTTATAGTGGGAGGGAGTGAGTCTCATGCTACTTGATATGAAAATTCAAAATAGACATGTGTATACTCATGTGATGGGTGGATCGAACAGTGACGTTAGATTTGTGATCACAAGGAAATTCACTTATAATCAATGATCACAGTCTAGGTCATAATGGTGAATATAGTCCTTTGACCTAAGGTGACACGATCATCCACATTTGAGTGATTAGGGTTTGTTGTCGCTTACTTTCTTGTGTCAATCACACATGGGTATATGGCGTGTGATGGCTCTAGTCAGTTAAATGTAGGGATGAGTGTTCAACCAAGATGGGATTCATTGCCTGGAGTGAACCGAGATAGATCTTATGCTATTTAAGTTTGTTCTTGATGAATAAGTTCCTGGCCAAGACAAACATAACACAGTCTAAAAGAGTTTCAGTGCTAGAAAGTGTTCTAATATTTGTTATGTTTTATCAAGAATAACTTAAGATGAGGTCATATGATACGGCTATTAGAGTTTGATTAAACCTTGACTCTAGGCTATATCAGGATCTTCTAATGAAGGATTTTAGTGCACGATAATTATGACCAAAGGGTTCATGTTAATTAATGAATGCATTCATATCTAATTGGGTAGTTGGGTTATCAATACTAGGGGTCACTCACAACTTATGATAACTAAATGCGTATAATTGGGATTTTCACATTTAGACTTGAAAGAGTTTCAAATAATATCAAGAGTTGATATTATATTCTCATTGCCACTTAGACATAAACCTAGTAAGTCACACCTAAAAGAGTTTTGCCAAATCACAATTTTATTAATATAATTATTGATTAAAGTGTTTAATCAATTAATTAAGATTAATGGAATTGGATTTATGCTTTAAGCAATGATTCTAGCATATCATAAAATATAATTCCAATAAGAGTTTAATTATTAATTTATATTTAATTAATATGAGATATTAATTAAGATATTAAATTAATAATAATATATGTTATTTCTATGGGCTTGGATTAATGGGCCAAGTTTTGGACCAAAGAGTAATCTAAGCCCAATAACCTAATCTAGGCCTAATAACTTTATGGATTTGGCTTGGCCCATTTGATTTATGGATTAGGCCTAGCCCCTTTATTGGCCCAATAGTTGGCCCAGTAACCAATCCCAAGTCCATGAATATATGTATGAGTCATTTTTGGCATATTACGCTTGATATATCCCTAATGTGTAAAATATTGACTTTGGGTAAGATAAGGATTAGGTTATATTAATTAGTGTAGAGAATGAATGTAGACCTGATGCATGAGATGTGTTTAATCTCTACATCATTCTTCGTACACTAATAAGATACTTGTACAATTTAGTCACTAACCATGTCAAGGTGGCATGCAAGGTGGCATGTAATGATGTGGTGTAATGCAAGAAGCAATTGATCACAGAGTTGATAAGTTGATGGAGGTTGGGTTCATTAGGGAGGTTGACTATCCACAAAAGCTCGCTAACATCTTTCTGGTTATAAAGGCTAATAGAAAGTGGAGATTATGTGTGGATTTCATTAACCTTAATAAGGCATGTCACAAAGACTACTTTCCTTCACCATCAATTGAATGGTTAATGCCACTATGGAGTATGGATCCTTAACCACTCTAGATGTTTTGGCTGGATATCATCAGATCCCCATGGATCCATATGATGAAGATAAAACATCCCTTATTATGCAGAAAAGATGTTGGAGCTACTTATTAATGCGTCGTCAATCAAATAGTAAAAATTAAGCTAAAGAAGAACTCCCACTTGGATATGCCAATGTAGAGACCTCATCTTGTCATGCCATCTCTGAAGCTTTTAAGAAGACCATGCATGAAACTCTGAGCATACAAATAAATACTATCATCAGAGCTAGAATCTCTAACTCCCCCATGGGAGTGACTTTCCCACTATTGGAAATGACATACTAGAAATACTTACACTAGTATCTCTAACCTCCCCCATGGGAGAAAAATATTCATTGAAGAATGTCAGATTGGGTAAAGCCATTTGGATCTAAAATAATTATAAGAAGTCTCCGAGGCTTATTGTAGCCTGCAAGATAAGTTTTCTTTATTTAATAAACTTAATGTAATATGTTCTAATAATTATTGCATTATGATACATGTTTTATTCTATTCCTATAAAACAAGAGTTTTATCTTATATAAGACCCTCACTAAGAGGGAAAGTCATTCTGAGATCAAGTCTAATTAACTTGTGAATGACATCCTAACCCCCCAAAAATTTTTTTATAGGGAGAAAACCTACAATTAAGTTTTATTGATTTTATCAGCCATAAGGCACGTATTTTGACTTTATATATCTCCAATGACTTGAGACCCATGTTGTGCATCCTCTATTTGTATAAGTGCAACTCTTATGTATAATTTTGTTGCATTATAGAAATATTGCATCTAAATTTTATCAAAGTGAACATATTTTCTTATGCTATTATCACCAAATTTCTAAACAGGAGTCACTAAAAAGAAAATCTCCATCATTAGTGTTGTATTTGAGAAATGACGATGCATAATGATTCCCAACCAATTATGAATCATTGTGGGGGGCATGTGAGGCCCGAAGATGTCTATTTGAAAACTTTATTCACCCTCAGCACACATAAGACTTTAGAAGTCTGCTTTCTCTAGAAAGCGTCATAAAGAATGAGATCTCCAATTGGGTACTTCCAAACAAAAATTTGAACTAAGATATGCCATGATAGAAAAGTTAGCTTTCTCTTTACTTATGGTTGTGCAAAAGTGTAGAGTATATTTGTTGGGACATCAAGGAATTATCAAGAAAGATTTGTACCATTACAGCTAGATGAATGGTAGTATGGTTTGTGAAGATTGGGGAATAGGGTTAACGTGTGAACCACGAAAAGCCATTAATGTCCAAGCCTTAGCTGATTTTATAGTAGAATACAACTTCATTAATGCCACTAAATAGAAGGAGTTTGAAAAGTTGAAGCCAAAGCTCAGCCTCCTCCCTGATCCTTCCTTCGTGGAAATCTATTGTTAGAATTTTCACATAGACGAATCATCCTATGGAATAGGAATGGTATTGAAAGGGCTCTACGATTTTGAATTAAAGTAGTCACTTTGTCTGATTTTTCATCCTTCAATAGTATTGCTAAGTACAAAGCCATAGTGGCAAACATCAGAATGGCAGAAGCTATAGGGGTTATGGATCTAAAAAGGCATAGTGATTCCCAGTTAATTGTGAATCAAATCAATGGGGTATATGAAGCAAAAGAAGAGACTATTGCTTAGAATTTGCAGTTAGTGCGAGCTCTTTTAATCAAATTTGAAGAACAAAAAATACCACTGTGCATTATTCAAATCCCACACAGAAGCAACTTTAAAATAGAATTTTTAGGCAAACTAGCCACTACTAGTGTGGAATATGTGCCTCACAATGTCCACATGGACATCCTCACAGTGTTAAACACCCATGAACCCATTCAAAGTTTTCCAATCCGAGATGGGGAGTGTTGGATGGACCCTATCCTTAAGTGCTTCCAAACTAGTGAACTCCCCTCAGACCATAATAAAGCAATGAAGCTCTCTTTGAAGGCCTCGAGGTTCACTTTTTATGGAGGAAAGTTGTCTAAGAGGGGGTATCACATGCCTCTCCTTAGATATCCTATTCCATAAGGTGTTGATTATATTCTAAGAGAAGTACATGAAGAAGTGTGTGGCACTCATATTGGCGAATGGTCTTTATCGAATAAAGTGATTAGGCAAGGGTACTTTTGGTGGATTGTTTTAAAAGATGCGACTAAGTTAGTGCAAAAGTGTAACACTTGCCAAACGGTTACAAATAACATCCATATTTCTGCTGCAGAGCGAAACCTATTCCAACCCCATGGACTTTTGGTCAATCGAGATAGACATGTTGATGGGACCTTTCCCAATGGTTTCAGGACAGAAGCGTTTCACCATATTGACAATTTATTATTTTACAAAGTGGATAGAAGTAGAAGCTTTGACAACCACTATGGCCCAGAAAATCGTTAATGTCATGTGGATAACATTGTATGCCAGCCTGGAATACTAAAAATTCTTATATCAAATAAGGGCAAGCAGTTCAATTATCAAAAATCCAAGGAATTTATAGAGGGTCTTCATATTTATCATCATTTCAACTCAGTTTCTCATTCATAGATGAATGGTCAAGTAAAAGTTTCTAATTGAATAATATTGAATGTATTGAGAAAAAGGCTGGAATGGGTAAAGGCAGACTGGACTGAGGAATTCCCAACTGTATTATGAGTTTATAGAACCACTCATAAGTGGCCTATTAGAGAATCTCTATTTATACTGACATAGGAAGCAAAAGTAGTGATATTCGCTAAGATTGGAATGCTCATTCAAATAATACAGTGCTAAAATCTAGCAACAAGCGAAGAAGAAATGTGAATCAACCTAGACCTGCTAGAGAGATTGAGAGAGGAGGCATAAATCTTACTAATAGTGCAATAAGGAAAATCAGCTTGTTATTTCAATTCTAAGGTTTATTCACAATCACCAGAATGATTAGAATCACAAAAATTGTCAGAATCTCCAGAATGGTTAAACTCAAAGGGAAATCACCTACCCCATTCATGGAATTCTCTACATCTATTGAGTTATCGCCAAAAGAAATTATATTTTCTTTCTCCTTTGCCCTTTAGAATTATGGAATATTATCTATAGATTTGACCCACTCAAAGGTATTCCATCTTGACTATTTGGGGATACTCTCTCTTTTACTTTATGAAGACAATAGTAGCCCTCCTCCGTCCAATAGAAGACTATAGAGTGTCCAGTATACCAATCTATAATCTGAGCAAAGGTTTTACATACTCAAAATGAAGAGCTAATCGAGATAACCCACTTGGGAAGCCATGAGGAAAAATACTCATCAAGTCCCCTTAGACATAACCACTATGTCATTTTCCTCCATGAGGAACATCTCTAAGGATTGAGATTATCAAGTCCCCATGGACAAAACCATTATGTCAATTTCCTCCCTCAGGGAACATCTCTAAGGATTGAGATGATCAAGCCCCACAGATAAAACCATTATGTCATTTTCCTCCCTGACACTACAAGAAACTTACAATTTAGAAATGGAAAATTTTTGTTTCTAATATCAATAAATCCATTTCTAATTACTTTAGAAACGGATTTCAAAATGGATTTCGATTGTTGGTATATCACTCGTTGCAACTCAGATTAGAAATTGAAACGAAATATTTCCATTTCTAATTTATAAATGGAATATTTTCATTTCTAATTTAGAAAATGGAATGATGTATTCCCTTTATAATTTTAAGAGAACAACAAAATTTACTCTTTTAATTTAGATATGGATTTCTGTAATCTGTTTCTAATTTAGAAACAAATTTTTGTAATCTGTTTCTAATTTAGAAATAGATTTTTGTAATCCGTTTCTAAATTGAAAATATATTTCTCATTCGTGTTCTAAATTCAAATTTCTTTCTTTTTAATATTTTTGATTTTCTAAGGGACAATTTGTTTAAATAAATTTCAAAAAAATATTATTCAATAATATTAACAATCCACAACTGAATTTTGATGAAAAGTATAATTGCATAAAAAATTATAATTTTACAAAGTATGAGTCCATAAATCAAAGTTAACATTGAACTAAAGTAAATTCAAGATAAATAAGATATACAAAATATTATACAAAATACTTAGTTAACATTTAACTAAACCACCTTTCGTCCATCCAGGAATGCTTTTAAAAACGAGATTGATAAACTCTTCTATGGTTGCCTCACGAGTTATGTTTCCAAGTTGTTGCCATGAATTCCTAGAAAGAATTCAATAGTTATTTCATGAGTTAATTGAAACAAAAGAGAATTGTTTGAAGTAATTTGTTTATAGAGAAGAGCTCCAAAGTAAACATGCATATGTGTGTGTATATATATATATTAAATATGGATACTTCTGTACATATTATTTGCTAGCTACCTAGGTGAGTAAGCAAGAACCGGCCACTTTTTTCTTAATGTCTTGCCTTAATTTGCTTAATTGCCTCTAGAGTTATTAGCTCAAAATAATATGATAAAATATATTTTTCTATAATTATAAGTTGTTGTTTTATTTATCTTAAATTATAAATTATTTTTTTAGAATAATAATTAATTAATAATTCTCATAATATATTTAATATGTATTTTTATCCAAGCAAAATAATATAAGTTTTTTAGCATTAAAGATAATTATAAAAGAAATTGTATTTCAACTATTATATTTTTTTGATTTATGTGAAACTAAATCAAATTTATAGAATTAAAATGGAAATAAATTTATATACTTTTTATATTTTTAATGGGTTTATTGCACCTTTGATACCATAATTTTACCCCATATTTCAAAATGGTACTAGATTTTCAATTTTTTTCTTTTCAGATACTAAAGTTCTATTTTTTTTCTTTTAAGTACCACAATTTCTATTTTTGCTTCAGATTAAAGTACCTCAAACATATTCAATCAAATTTATCATGTGTGGTAGCCCGAATAAACATGTTTTCATATATTTGCCATGTAAATATCCCATTAAATAGTCTAATCATCTTGTTGGCCCCATAGAACAAATTTTCTTTGTGGGCCCCATAAAATAAAATTTTAGCAAATTTAATTTTATGGAGTCCACAAGATGATTAGTCTGCTTAATTGGATGCTTACATCGCAAATATACAAAAAAAATATACTTATTTAGGCTACCACATATGCTAAATTTGATCGAAAATCATTAAGGGACTATGATCTGAAAAAATAGAAATTAAGGAACCGAAAAGAAAAAAATTAAAAATCTGGTACCATTTTAAAACATGAGTAAAAATTATGGCACCGTTTGTGCAATAAACCCATTTTTAAGTTTAATAGTGAGAAGCATGGTTAAGTTATGATTTTCATATATGCACTACAATTAGCATAAAGTGATGATTTTCATGGAAATAAATGAAACCTTTACTTTCCCTGGAACATGAGGGACACAAACTTTCATGTATGAATTGCATCCATAAAGTGATGATCCATTCTTTGCAAACAATAAAAACATGATGTGGGTCTAATAGCAATGAAATCCTAACATAAAGTACAACCATATAAGTAACACTTACACACAGGATTTTTAAGTGAAAGATATTATGGACAAAAATTTTGCCATAGATATCTATAAGAAGTATACATGTGTCAAAAATCAAAGGAATAAGCTCTACAAAGAAGAGAAGTCAATTGAACTGTGAAGAAGTAAATGGAAAAGGAAGCAATTCCAAATATCACGCAAAGCCCTCAAAGAAAAAATTACGAGGAATAAAATAAAGAAGAAAGGTGTGATTACCAATGTTAGTTTCTGAAGCAAGGGATAGGAAAACTATTATCGCTGGCTCTTGAGGAGCACAACTTACCATATCATATACTTTGCTTGGAGCATTAACAATTTAACACAGCATAAATCAAAGAGTTCTCCACAAGCAATAGAAATAAATAATTTTGAAGGAATAAAATGGAAAAAGAAAGCTAAAGCAACCTGATGAGCCCTCAAAAGTGGCCAAGCATCCATTAGTGTGAAGATTTAAGGATAATTCTTTCCCGTGGAAACCAGGAAGCTACAATAAACAAAAATGAAAAAGAGCAACCAAGCAACTTCAATTCAAATTCAAAATGAATCAATCAGTAAACCATAGTAATGGCAATATACAAAAACAAAGTGAATGTTCATAATAGTAATAATTAAAAGCAGCAGACTAAGGGCTTAATTCGTTAAGAGGTTATCGAATGAGCCAAAGCTCAACGATAAGATACATCAAAGAAAGATCAAAAAGGGGTTCCCTGGAGTCTTCTTCAAATTCAACTTCAGGCCTGTAGCCCTCCTTCTTAGCATCATTCACTTCAATAAATAAATAAATAAATAAGAGGAATTTCATCAAACACCTTGCACTCACAAGTTTTGCATATGTTCTCTTTTCCTCTACTTCTTGGGAATAAAAGCAAATTTTAAAAACAAAGAAAAAGAGAACATCTCCAGAAGAAGAAAAGATTGAGATAAGGAAGAAAGAATTACAAGTTTAAGTATAAATAAAGGGTAAATTCTCTGGATAGTACTAGAACTTTGCACTCGATTACAAAATGGTACCATTACTTCAATTTGTATCTTTTTGGTACCAAAACATCAATTTTAGTTGCACTAGGAAGTCCCAAGAACACAATCAGGCCAAATTTGATGACATGGTAACCAAAAATGCCCCATCAGCAGTCACATTGTATACTACAATGGCAAACTGTTGCAACTTGTTTGATGTTTTGCTTTTCGGACCAGTTGAGAGAATTCTAAAATAATCCAATACTGAATAAGCAGCATCATTAACTTAAGCTATTTTTTTCACTTTTTGTTTTTTATTGATGACGTGTTAAATGATATGGCTGCTGACGGGGCATCTTCAGTTGCCACATTATCAAATTTGGCCTGATTGTGTGTTTGGTACTTCCTGGTGCAACTAAAATCGATGTTTTTGTACAAAAAGGATACAAATTGAAGTAATGGTACCATTTTGTAATCGAGTGGAAAGTTTTGGTATCGTTCATAGAATTTACCCATAAATAATGAATTAAGATCTAAATTCTAGTATTTATCGGAATGAGAATAAAGGGAGGCTCACAATGAACCCCACCAACCTCATAGTCCCTACTAGCCACCACCACCACCAACATCATTTTAACATTTTGGGTAAAATCCTTTTTTCTTTTTGTTAGAGAAATGCATGAGATGTGAAAATGTTACCATATAAGAAGACATTAAAGGCTGCGATTAGGTTTGGAGCAACACCACTAGGCGTAGGGATCATGAAGCTGCAACTCCGATGGTGGATCTCCTCTATATGAGTGACAAAGATGATCGGTTAGATTTGGGGAACTTTGGGAAAAAAAAGGGTTTTAGCAGAGGAGGAGGAGTAGAGGAAGCTAGGGATTAGGGATTGTTTTAAAGAATCAAACAAAACCATTAAAAAAAATGAAAAAGATGGCAAGATCTCCACAGTAATTAAAGAGAATGGTGTGGTTTAGAATAGAAGAAGAAAGAAATAATGGAGAAGAAATGGGAAAGGAATTAGGGATTTCTATTATTTAAAAATGAAGCCAAAATTCTACTTCCATTATTTAGAAATAGAACCAAAGTTTTGTTTCTAAATCAGAAACAAATATTAGTTTTGTTTCTAATCTAGAAATAAAATTGTATTTTCATTTCTAACTTAGAAACGGATATTAATTTTGTTTCAAATTTAGAAATAGAATTAAAATGTTGTTTCTAAATTTGAAACGAATACCAATTTTGTATGTAATTTAGAAATGGAAATAAGATTTTCTTTCTAATTTAGAAATTGAATTATAATTATATTTCTAATTTAGAAACGGAATTAAAATTTTGTTTCTAATTTATATTTACAATGATGCTTTCTTCTTTCATTTTAATTTCGTTTATAATTTGTAATAACCCAAATTTATTATTATTATTATTATTATTATTATTATTCTATTTATTATTAGTATTATTATTGTCTTTATTAGAATTATTAACATTATTATCATTATTATATTTGTTATTATTATTATTATTATTGTGTGGTTATAAATATTATTATTATTATTTTAATTATTATTGTTGTTGTTGTTATTAGTATTATTTTATTTCATTTTATTATCATTACCCTTGTCATTATATTGATGTTAATATAATTATTGTTTTTTTTATTATTATTATTAAATTTAATATAATTATTATTTTTATTATTATTATTATTAAATTTATATATATATATATATATATGTATAAGAGCCATGGGGAGATGGACACGTGGGTGTCCATCCCCATTAAAAGGGGTAAGTGGTCTGCATCAGTGGGAAAAAAGGAGGGGAGCAGCGGGGCTTTAAGATTTTAGATGGCAAGTATTTTTTTAGTCCCTGAACTTTTCTTCTTCTTCGTTTTATAGGATGAGATAAATCGACCCCAAATTTGACCGGTAGATTTATCTCATCCTCCTCTAACTCCCTATAGCTTTTATTTTGCAAGAAAATGTCCAAACTTTGCCCAGAAATTCAAAAACTAGTTAGCCTTCTTTCTCCATTTGGCACTATTCTGGCGAGTTTCAGGCGGCGAGGTTGGTTTCATTTTGTTCCTCTCGATGTCAGGAATCCATAGCCGTTGACCATGCATTTGATCTACGACTATAGAATATTTGACAAATATTTTTAGGTATTTTTAATTATTTGTGAAATTGAGTTTGAATTTGATTTAATTAGATATAGTTGCTATTTGATGATTTGTTTTGGAGGTTGAAAGCTTGCTAAATATGATTTTATTTATTTTTCTGAAAATTTTGAATTTTTCGGGTCTCGAGGGTACTGTTCATATTACTATTTCGGACCTGGGGTATTTTTATATTTTTAATAAATTTTATATATTATGTGGATTAAATTTTGTGAAGGAAGTCTTATAAAATA
>CATIWM010014627.1:0-10689 GCA_949671775.1 Mallotus repandus | reverse complement strand
CTCTTATGCTTTATTATTATTATTATTATTATGAGTAATTCTTCCAAAATTAATTAAGAGTACATATTTGCATTTGAAGAATAGAAACACTTTTGATTTTGCAATATTAAACACTTTAAATACACAGTCTTTTGCAATTTTTCCTCAAGTTTTTAATTTTGACAAAAATATTTCAATTTCGTCAATCATTGACAATTTTAGTATAAATAGATATTTTAACAAAATTAAATAAAATATGCTGATTTAACATCTATAAATTATCAAGTTTATCTTTCGTAGTGTAAAATCTATTAAGATCTATTGGCGTAAAAAATTTAAATATTTACGTGTTTTGGTAATTTTATCCCAATTTTTAATTTTAAAAAAATATTTCAATTTAAAATTATTTTATTAAAATTAAATAAAAAATTTTGACATGATAATTAAAAATTAAATTTACTTGTCATAAATTTTTTAAGTTTATGATAGACTATTATTCTAATGAAATATTTAAAAATTATATATATGTGTAGTAAAATATGACAAATTTACTTTAAATGTGAAAGTTAAATTTTTAACTATTTTTTCAAATAAATAATTATGAAATAATTAATTTTTTTTAACTATCTAGAGTAATAACTTTTTATATTAAAAATATTTTTAATTTTTGAAATTATTATAATGAAAGTCACTTATGAATTTAAATATTTTTCAACATTAAATCTAATTCCTTTATTATTATGTCTGTATGTTTTATTTAATTTTAAATAAATAATTATCTTATTAATAAGTTGCTAAATTGGGACAAAATTGCCACAAATTAGAAATTTTTGCATTTATATACCAATAGACCATTATAGATTTAGAAAAATAAATAGAGTAAATTTGACATTTTATAAGATGTAATGTCAACATTTTTATTTAGTTTTTATTAAAAAACTATCTGTACTAAAATTGTCAAACATTTGCCAAATTGAAACATTTTTGCAAAAATTAAAAGATTGTGATAAAATTGCAAAAGTTCGCAAATGTTTGGACTTTTTGCACCAATATATATATATATATATAAATTTATAAAAAAATACCCTATTTTTAGACTTATTTACTAAAATGTACTATGTTTTATTTAATTTTAAATAAATAATTATTTTATTAATAAATTGGCTAAATTGGGATAAAATTGCCACAAATTAGAAATTTTTGCATTTATATACCAATAGACCATTATAGATTTATAAAAATGAAAAGAGTAAATTTGACATTTTATAAGATGTAATGTGAGCATTTTTATTAAAAAACTATTTGTACTAAAATTGTCAAACATTTGTCAAATTGAAACATTTTTGCGAAAATTAAAAGATTGTGATAAAGTTGCAAAAGTTCGCAAATGTTTGGACTTTTTGCACCAATATATATATATATATATATTTACCAAAAAATACCCTATTTTTAGATTTATTTACTAAAATGTATCCATTTTTTTTTTTTGCTAAAATGGACTTTCCCTTCTTCTTGTTGTATCCTTGTCTCTTCATCCTTTTTTTCTACCCTTCCTTTTTCTCTTCATTCTTTTTTATTTTTATTTAATGGACTAGCAAAAGCCATACTTATATCACTCAACAACCAATTTTCAGCCAACCAAGCATGTCCCCATTTTATGTCTTACCAGAAACTATATAACAAAGCTTATAATCCTAATGAAGTTGGCAAATAGGATCATTTTCTGCTATTAAATTTCTGTTGTACAAGATTCTCAAAATAAGGCAAGTATAGAGCATACTCTTTAATAACTATGTGGAGATAAGATCATTATTCCTAAAAATAAACCTTCAGAGAAAGAAAAGAAAGGATTTAGAAACTCATAGTTTTTATTTATCACGCAGTGTCTGTAAAGGGTTCTTTGCCTTCTTAATGAAGCTAAAACCTCCTTTTATAGTGACGAGGAACACTTTTTACAATAGATAGCCTAATAAGCTCATAGATGAATAAATAACAAAGATTACAACTGACTATAAACATGACACCTAGCTAAAACTATTACAAACAGGAGTAGATAATTATTCTGTCCGACAAAGGTAAAAGCTATCCATGTGAAGTGGTACAATAATACAATGCTTTATTAAAGACTCTTTTAAACATGACATACCACCCATTAAAGAAGACTATGACTAGTCTACTTTATAATGGGCCCGTGACTTGGTGACAAATTTTCTTCATCTCCACTATAATTGTTGTCCGAGTCAAGATCTTGAGAATATCATGCATAAGGTTTCCTTGGGTCAGCAATATCCCATGGTTTTATAAAGTCTTGATCCATAATATTACGATCTTGGGCCGGGCCTTATGCTAAACTTGAACTTGCCCCTGGATTTTGGGCTTTCATCCAAAATTCTTTATCAGCAATGTGACTTTGTTCATATTCAGATGGATATGTTTCCCATGGTGCATCTTCATTTACCTTCGGCCAAATTTCCTTAGGAATGATTCCATTTTTCTGAAACATAAATCTTTGAAATTCTCTCCAAGGGGATGGATTATCAACATCAGAGATTATATGATGAACCTTTGAAAAACCTACATGTTCCATAAATGTTAAAGCAAGGAATAGTTTTAAATTCATCTCTGATCTTCAAAAATGGCCTGTGGAAGACTATTATAGAATGACAATCTTTTATTGAGGAGACTTGTTCAATATAGGCTTCATTTGTTGACCATGATTTCTATCTTGGAAGTTCTTGGAACCATCTTAAGAAAGTTACTATATAAGGATTGGATCTTTGTCTTTCTTCTATTAGTCGAAGATACCTTGTAAGTTTTAATGGATGTAAGTCAAAGGCTATCTAGTGTAAGTGGCATAAGTGCCAAAACAGAACTAGTAACTCTTTCGGTCAATAAAATTCTTTATCAGGACTCTGTTCAAGGCAACTGAAGACACAGGTAAATGGGTATTTAGGGTGAAATCCAAGTTTTTTTTAAAGAAAACTGATATATGGTTTCTTATTAGGAAGGACTGGTATTTAAAGATCTATTCTAAAGCTATTTTAGTGATGGTTGTAAAGGAAATTTGTGGAGAAATTTCTGGAGGTATTCCTTTTGGATAAAAATTGTTTGCTGGCTAGAACATAAAGATCATGGGAAGGATCTTTATTTGGAAGGGATTTTCTATGGCACAAGAGATTGCTGGTCTACTCAAAAGATCAGGAATGAGATTTTCTTCTCCTTTGATATGTTCTATTTCAAAATCATACTTACTGAACCAGTTTTTCCATTGCAAAAGCTGTGGATGCGGGAGAGTCTTTCCTTTAAATTCAAGCATCTTAGGGAAAGATGAACAGTTCATAACAACTGTGAAATGGAGTCCCACTAAATGGAATTCAAACTTCTTTATTCCATATTTTACCGAAAAAATTTCTTTGAAAGTTGAATGATAATGACATTCACCATTAGTAAAATTTCCATTGGCATGAGCACAAGTTCTCCTCTTCTTATGTTCATCTTCTTCAAGAACTGCTCTCCAAAATTGATCACTCGCATCTTTCTGGAGAATTTTCTTTCCTTTTGATGGAATTTGTAAAAGTGGGAGATTTTGAGAATCTTTCTTGAGTTAAACAACTACTTTAGTCTCTTCTTTCGACCATGGTGGAGGATTTTCTTCAGGAGTGCTCTTAATGGTGCCATCTTTTTTATCAAGTGTGGGATAAAATCTCTAAGATAATTGAGAATTCTAAAAAACTGTCTGATATGTTTGATGGAAAAATTATCATCAGGCAACCTGTGTAGTTTAGAAGCAATATGAGGACCAGGTTGATAGCTTCCATCTTTAAACTACATCCTAAGAAACTCTATTTCTTTCTTTCCAATCTGCATTTTTGTGGGAGATAACATGTCTCCATGCTTCTTTGTAAGATCTGCAAATTGTATGAGAAGAGTTTCGTGGTTGTTTTCATTTAGAGAGAAGAGCAAATATCATCAATATACACCAAGGCACTATATTTTGATCATGGCCTTTTCAAAAAGTGAAAGGGCCACTTTCAATCCAAATGGCATTATAGTCCATTGATAGCGATGGTTTGGAATGTAGAATCCTATTTTATATCTATCTTCTTCCTTAATTCCAAGCTGCCAAAATCCTATCTTCAGACCAAATTTTAATAAGATCTTTGCTCCCGTAAAAAAAGTGAATAATGAAGAGATTTTAGGTAGAGGAAATTTATCATCCCCCAAAAAGAAATTTAAGGGCTGATAATCAATCAATAATCTCTTTTTTCCTTGAACTTGTTCAGAACACTTGTTCATATAAAATGCTTGACAAGCCCATTATGACTTTGTTAGTTTAATTAAACCTTGGCTTTTAAACTCCATACATTCATCAATAGCCATCTTCAACTATGTAGGAGTCATTTCTGGATGAGTTGCCTTGGTAGGATTCACATCTTCATTCTGTTTAAAAGGTAAAGAGATAAAGAATTCAGGGTTCTTCCATAAAGGGGAAGAACATTTTTTTTAAGAATTGAATGTGTGAATCTGCACTGCATTGTTGCAACAAAAACTCATGGATAGATTTGAACTCTATCAACGATAATGTTTTGTCTATGGTTAGAACTGAAGGTTTTGTTGTGAAGGGTTGAAAATATTTCTTGAATTTGATTCTGTTTGGAAAGATTTGCAAATCTTTTACTTTCCAATAAACATCAAATCCAAGAACAATATATTTACCAGGCAAAGGTGATCCAAGAACATTTGTCCAAACATGACATCCTAGAAATAATTGGATTTTTATGGGTTGTCTGGTTTTATAGGTGGTTTCAAAAAGCTCTCCATTAGCAGTGTAAAAATATTCTGAATGCTCCTTCCAATATTCTTTTAGAAGAGCTTTTGGATTGAGAATGGTAGTTCTAACTCCAGTGTCTATAAGGGCTATGAGTCTTATAGGTTTGGAGTAATTAGTTGGATAGATTTGGATAGGGACTAAAGGAACCGGGTGGTCATCATGAGTTAATGTTATAGCATTATCAATGAAAAACTGTTAAGAAAAGGCAATGACTCATCATCAGAATCGGATGCTTCTAAGTCTGTGTCATGACAAACTGCAAAGATGTTATCTGATGGAGGCTTATCTTCTTTATAAAAGAGTGACTCAATATTAGCATTCTCCAAATCAATTGCTGTGATCTATTGGATGTGTTGAATCATTTTTTCTGTCTTTTTTGTTTTTGAAGGACAATTTTTTTTGCAAAATGTCATTCTTTCCCATAAATATAGCATTTATCCATTGTTTTCTTTCCTCTGTACTTTCTATTTTTGTAATATGTCTACTTCTTCATTTTTCCCTTCTTTTTCTTCCCTTTTATCTTATAGAAGTGGTACTTTTTCTTCAAGCCTAAACATTCACATTTTTCTAAATCCTTGCATTCAATTTGCAAGTCAGGCATTTCACAAGACAATTTTTCCAAAGGGTTTTTCTTACTTCCCAGGTATAATTTGATAATTTTTCTTTGCTCACAGAGTTGAGAATGAGCATGAATCACAACATGGTATAGATTTCCTAAGGGAACATCTCCAACCTTCTGAATCACCTGCTGGAGAATAGTAAACATCCTAGTAGATAAAATTTTAGTAATGGAAGCCACAAAGGCTTGCTTCAAATATGGATTCGCAGTTCCTTCCAACTGATAAAACTTGGTGGACATATTCTGAAAATGTTTATCCAGATCTTTCTTCTTCAAAGAGCAATATTTCATTTGATAAAACTCCTTCTTGGAAATCTCCAAATCATCATCCCATTTTCCTAGGAACTCATAATGCAAGAGTCCTAAGAATTCTTCGACAAACTGTACTCCAACTAATTGAGCTTTTGAATAAATATTGAGTGCAATATACCAATTTGAAAGTTTTTCTACCACTTTGGCAAGGAATGTCTAAGCACATTTCCTTATTCATCTCCTAGAAGAAGCATTTGGCTATTAATTCAAGCTCTGAACTTTAAGAATCTATTTCTGTATTATGAAGGAGGAATATCACTTAGAGTAAAATAGCCTCTAGTCATAGATGACTTTAAATGACCATCAACATACTGAGTTTCCAAATCATTCATATTTTATGTTGGATCAGTTGGCTCTTCTACATGGGGAGGGGGTAGGCTTCTGGCTCTTGATGTCTGAGTATCAGCCATCAAGTGAAAAGGAATCTCTTATTCATCCTTTGAGGAATTTACTTCATCGAAGTCAGTTGCATCAGATAAGCTGACTATTGAAAAATCACTTGTAGTAGAGCCTATTGTAAAACTAGGCACTACATTGATTGCACATTTTTAAAAAAATGAGGAAATTAGATTCATCATCATCATTGAGGGTTTATCTGCTTCAATTGATTTAGTTTAAGAGGATGAGAGTTGCATTTTTTTTAATATGGTTTCTTAGGCATTTTTGGCCGAGGAAAGTGAGTTGTTTTTCTATTTTTTTCTGGTGATTTTAGTAGAAGGACTTGGTGGATTAAATCCTTGAAATCCTAGCAAAATATTCAAGGAAGAGGAAATAGTAGGGAACAATGGTAGCTTGGCATAGGAAATGGGTTTGTATAGGAATCTCGTTGGATCTGGAGAAAACAACCTTGGTGAAGATTGTGGCTAGGAATCCTTCTTTTTACTCAAATCACATTCCAACTCATTTATTTGAGCTTTTAATTTTTGAGTTTGAATCTCTTTCATTTGAATGCTTGTTATTGTGCCTTTTTTACTAATTATTTGTAGCAATTCCTAGTGTTTCGCTTTTATCTATTTAATCAACTGTGTATGCATTGCCTTCATTTCTTTTTCAAAGTTGGAGAGTCGATTATCAACATGCTTCACCTGTCTTACTACATCATCTACTTTTTCTTCAATTTGCTTTAATTTTTTTATTCTGGGCACAAGCATTCTGAGTCTGCCAATGCAAAATAGCTTCAGTAAGAGTGGTTCTTCTTGGTCTACCATCAGGATCAACAAAATTAGTGTTTAGAACAAACGGTTGAGAAGTTATCAACTTTTGATGTCATAGGAACAAAATCTGTAGGTTGAAATATATAGACTTCTGGGATAGTAGCTAATTGAATGGACATTTCAGGAGGTGAGATTAGAGAAATAGGCCTTTTTTCCCTCACCCATTTAAGAGCTTGTTTATAACAAGGTAAAAGTGTTGGTTAAAAAGGTTGTGGTTTCAGTTTACAAGGTTTAGGTGAAGTGTTTAGTGGTTTTACTTATTGATACCAAGATGGAGGAGAGTGTAATACCAGATAATCATACTTCCTAGAAGGTTGCCCTAAAGTACTCACACATGAATCTCAATCTTTATACCTTTTCTTAAACTCCCTTTCACTACACTTTTTGGAAAATTTCTTTTTCTTTTTCTCTTCCTCATCATCATCTGACATACAACAATCATCATAATTACAAGTGTCAAAATAAAGTGACCATTATGCTTAAAAGCATAAATTGGCCTTCCATCACCATCAAAGTGGGTCACAAGCACTTTATTTTCAATTAATAAAGAAAAAGGCAAAAACATGAATTAGGTTTTAAACACTGTTAGTGCCTCTTGTCTTTTCCTAAAAATTATTTCAACAACACTATCTAGCTTTTTTGTAAAAATCAAATTTGAACTTTGGACTGGCTTAACTGCTTCATGTAGTTTCTCACAATTTATGATCCATTTTTCTAGGAATAAGTTTAACAACTCATCCCTAGAAACTTATATTTTTGAATATGGATGCACATTAGGGCATTATGAGAATCTGCTTTAATAAAGAGAGCATCATTTTGTACAAAAGGTAGGGACCAATTAATGGCATAATTTTGAAGACGATATAGGATTTAGTAGTGAAGAGTTGCTGCTGTAGTTGTAGCAGTTTGTTTAGCACCAAGACTTTAAATTTGAACTTTTAAGGCTGACAAAGCATGTGGATCAGACAAGGCTAGGTTATAATTTGGAAAGAAGGTACAAAATATGGACCCAACATTTAGAGAGGTTTCAACTGTTCCAATGATAACATTACAGTACTATTTGTATTTGGAATCTAGTAAAGCAATTCTTGAAAAGACAAGCAAACCTTACCCACCAACCTTATTACTCTAAAGTGGATATGGGTGTATCCTTTGCTTAGAAAAGTTCTTAGAAACTCAGGTGGAATTTTTAAGGTCACAAATTGTTCTATCTGAGAGGCAGGTATGGGGTGTTGATCAAAGCTAGAGGCTTAAATGTATTCTTTGATGGATGAAGAAGGTTTCTTTACAAGGGCTTTGAAAGACTGTTTCCAGGTTATTTAAGATTTTGAAAAGGCATCATAAAGGTTAAGAAGAGGGGCTTTGGATTCATATATTTTTTGGTCATCAAGAAGATAGGTGAACTCATAGAGATGTTGGTTTTATTTACAGTGGATTATTTAATAGGGGGTGATATAGTTACAGAGGTAGATTTAGTAGTACATATTTATAATCACAGATAACATATGGGTTAGAGCTTGAAGAAGATGGTTCAATCATGGCTTTAGGTGGCTCTTCCTTCTTAGGCTACCTTTAAGAATAATAATCAAATTCCTCTTAAGCAAACGTTAGGCTCCGATTCCAAATACAAATAGTATTGTCAAGCTATCATTGGAACAGTTGAAACCTCTCTAAATGTTGGGTCCGTGTTTTGTACGTTCTTTCTAAATTATAACCTAGCCTTGTCTGATTCACATGCTTTGTCAGCCTTAAAAGTTCAAATTCAAATTCTTGGTGCTGAACAAACTACTACAACTATAGCAACAACTCTTCACTACCAAATTATCTATCGTCTTGCTCTATTTCAGAGATTATAATTAACATATTTACATTATAAAACTTATATTAGTTTTAATAAATAATTAAAATTTCCAACTTTTTAAATTTTTTTTGTTTTATGATCTTAGAAATTTTTTTAGAAATTTATATATATATATATATATGTTTGATATTATGTTATTTGTTTCATACACAAAAAATAAAATAAAATATAAAAATAATAAAACAAAAATAAATAAAAAATATTTTTAGTTTCATACATTTGAAATTTATAATCAAGTCATCATGAGCAAAATCGCTAATATAGCAGTCTTGAGACTATTTTTATAATAATAATAATAATAAGGGAAAAGTATGGAAAAGTACCATGTGGTTTCGTGCTTTTAGCTTTGAGGGCCTGTGGTTTTTTTTTTTAGCACTTAGGTGACATGTGGTATCTCGCTGTTAGCACTTTAGTGATAAATTTTGTAATGCCATTAAGTAATCCACGTGGCAGCTGACGTGTCGCCACGTGGTAGCAGGCGTGTCGCCACGTGGCAGCTGACGTGTACAAAGGGATGATGTGGCACAAATATGGCAGATGATGTGGCTCCTCATCATCCGCCATGTAGGATTACTTAATGACATCACTAATTTGTCATTAAAGTGCGAACAATGGTGTACCTCATGTCACCTAAGTGCAAAAAGGAAAAACCACAGGGTACTTTTTTGTACGTATATTAATCGAACATAATTAGTCAAAATTCAATTGATTTTGTATACTAATGATCTAAACCAAAGTAATAATTTGTTGCATTTTCAAATAATTTTAATTTTTAAATTTTAATAAAAAAAATATAACAAAAATAAATTTAATTCATGTCATCGGTTATCATTCATATTAATCATTACAATATTTTTCATATTAATATTGAGTATAGTTGCATCCACCTCTATTAATTAAGAGAAGTAGTAATGATTGCTAATGAGATTTAGATCAAATAGTGTAGACTAAAGTCTTAAAAAATTTCAAAAAGTTTTAGTCAATTAGTTAAATTATTGAAGTTTCAAGGACCTCCGTATAAACTTCATTCAAATCCATTTTATATTGTTGGTGAGTCATTTGCTGGAGTTTATGTGCCATCTCTTGTAGCTAAAATCATCAAAGGTATTATACATATATATACCATTCATTTGCCTTTCGAATGAGGTTTAGATTGAGATCTTTGAAACTTCCATAATTGAACTAATTAACTAAAACTTTTCAAAAGGAGTTAAGCCTTTAGTCTACACTATTTTATCTAAATCTCATTGGCAGTCATTACTACGTCTCTTAATCAATAAAGATGGATGCAACTATACTCAATAGTAATATGAAAAATATTGTAATGATTAATATTAATGATAACCAATGACATGAATTGAATTTATTTTTGTTATATTTTATTATTTTTATTAAAATTTAAAAAGTAAAATTATTCGAAAATGCATCAAATTATTACTTTTGTTTAGATCATTAGTATACAAAATCAATTGAATTTTGACTAATTATGTTCGATTAATATATTTACAAAAAAGTACCCTATGGTTTTTCCATTTTGCACTTAGGTGACATGTGGTATACCATCGTTTGCACTTTAATGACAAAATAGTGATGTCATTAAGTAATCCTACGTGGCAGATGACATAAAGCCACATCATCTGCCATGCGTGTGCCATGTCATCCCTTCGCACACGTCAACTACCATGTGGCGACATGTTAACTGTGAAGCGGGTCAAATTGTATACCCTAGTCTCTAGGACTTAGTATAGAGGAGTAGGGTGTCGAACACTGGGAATTCGGCAATTTTGTATTAATAGGATAAATACTTAGATGGATAGGCAAACCAAATTGAAATAGGAATAACAATTCAAACAAGAATAAAACTTAAATATTA
>CATIWM010014623.1:0-19318 GCA_949671775.1 Mallotus repandus | reverse complement strand
AAAAAAAGAGCATATGTTCAACCGTTTCAACACCATTATTACATATTGTACAAACATGAGACTTCACCAACTTCCTTTTATATTGATTAACCATCAAGCCAAGGGAATTTGTCATGATTCTCCAAAAGGAAACTTGTATTTTATGAGGCACTTTGCATTTCCATATTGAATACCAAAATTTTTTATCCTGAATTGTCGAAAAATATGCATTAAAAGATAGGTTATTAGATTGAGATATAAGATAATGATGTTCTGATGTTCTGATTTTGCACTATAATTTCTAAAAGCTTCATTATGTCATACCTACTTATCCTTTCGATTAGAACTACAAAGAGGGATACACAAAATAGCTTTGACTTTATAATCAGAGAGAAAGCCATGCAACATATTAGAATTCCACCATTTTGAGATAGGATCAATAGCTTCAATTACCCGTCTAATGGGGAGAAATTATTGAGGCTTGGGGATTGAATTTTGAATTGAGTGACATTTGGGATCCATTGATCACTCCAGAAGAAAGTATCAGCTCCATTACTAATATTTTCATAAAACCACTCTTCAAATAATCCCTTGCCTCCAACAAACTACTCCAACCCCAAGAAGAATTTTTGGAATGTGATATCTCCAAAAAAATTCCTTGAGAACCATACTTCCCCAAAAGTAATATAGCTAATAAGGAATTACCATACAATTTTTCCTAAGAGTGCAAGGTTATAATAAAACAAATTCCTGAAACCACACCCCTATCCATTTTTTTTTTGTTTAATAAGTCCCATTTGCACCAATGAACCCTTTTGTCTTGATCCCCTTGCTTCCACTATATTAAGAATATGCTGAGCTACACGAATAAAAATTTTTTGAAACTTGAAACAAGAAAACACATACGTAGGGATAGATGTTAAAACCGATTTTATCATTACTTCACACCTTCTATAAGACAAAAATTTATGCTTCTAAGTTTTAGCCTTTTCTCTAATGTTATTTAGAAGAAAATTGGAAGCTTAATATTTTAACCTCCCCCATTGTGCAGGCAACCCAAAATACTTTTCATTAGAGCCCATTTCTCTCATACCCAAAACTTTTTTAATTCTTTCCTTAGTTTCTAGACTAACCATTTTGCCAAAAATTAAACTAGACTTATTTTTATTAACCTTCTGCCTAGTACCTTGCATGCATTGATCTATAATTATATTAAGACGATGAGCCTCTACAAGATTAGCCTGACCAAACAGAATTGTATCATCCGTGAATAGGCTAGAAGTAACTACAAGACATCTACTATTTATTCCATAGCCCTTAATTTTTTCTCGTCGTACAACATCATCCAGCATGTTAGGAAGGATGTTAACCATAAATAAGTATAGGTAAGGTGATATAGGATCACATTGCCTTAGGCATCTAGAAGACTTAAACCATCCTGATTGTTTACCATTCACCAGAACAACTTACTGAATAGAGGCTACACATTTCATTACCCTTGAAACCCACATGGCTTACCATTCATTACCCATTTTAAATAATACTCTTTTAAGAAAACCTCAATGAACTCTATCATATGCTTTTTCCATATCAAGTTTCAAAGTCATGCCTACTTGTTTCTTAGCTCTAAAGGTCTTTATGGAATGTAAAATTTCATGAGTGATTAGAATATTATCATGAATTAATGTCTCAGGAATAAAAGCCCCTTGAGATTGGTGAGCTAAGATGTGAATATATGGCTTCAGCATATTCACTATGACTTTTGAAATGATTTTATAAGAAAAATTATATAGGCTTATAAGCCAAAAATGAGCTACCTCCTTAGGGTTCTTTACTTTTAGAATTAAAACAATAAAAGTCTTATTAATAGATGAATGCATGATACCAGTTTTCCAGAAATCATCAACGATAGAAAAAACATCATTATTGATAATAGCCTAGTAAGTTTGATAGAAAATACCTTGAAAATCATCTGGGCTTGGACTTTTGAGGCTTTCAAGATCAAATAAAGCTCGTTCCACTTCCTTCATTGAAATGTGTTAAAGTAAATAATTGTTGGTATCATTGGTCACCACTCTTTGTAAACTGCGTAGGGCTCTTAAAGTACTAGATATATCTTATTGAGCATATAGGATTTATAATATCTAGTGATGATACCCTAAATATGTTGTTGTCATACATTGAATTTTGACTGTCCCTAAAAAGGTCTAGTGATGAAAACATCTCTCCGAACTTGATAAGTGTCTGTTCATTCGTACCACCTCTAACGCATGCCGAGAATTTGAAAAAGCCCGAACTAAGCAAAATCAACCTCTGAATCATTAAGTTGCACCTTGATTTCATAAACTATGAATAATCGGAGTGGTAAGTTGCTCGTTTTAAGCAAACATTAATCAAAATGAGCAACTCATCAGACTCGTGTTCAGTTCATGAGACCAGAGTTCAACTTCGTGAAAATTGAAAGTCAATTTTCACAAAACGTACATAAAAAATGCATCTGTAGGCCCTTAAAACTTCCAAAAGTAACCCTAGAATAGTGCACATAACCCCGAGAAGTTGCGCGTGAGTGAATTTACAGTGTGTGATCATACACAAACACATTTGCTCACACGTGAAAATGGAAGCCGATTTTGACCAAACGAACCTCGAAAACACGTCTGGAAGGTCCAAAAACCCCAAAAAACACCCCTAAAATAGTACGATATGAGCCCAAGAATGCTGCGTGACGAGTGCAAGAGCATGTCACGCTATTGAGTGTGTGATCACATGCCCCAAGGCCAAGGCCGTGATCATGCGCCCCAGGGCTGTGATCACGCATCCCGAGGCATGATCACGCATCCCAGGCATGTGATCACGTGCATTTTCACTAATTTTCACACTTTTTTGGCATATTTCCCAATAAAAATAGGGGTCTCTACACCCCCATTTTGGCAAGGTAAGAGCCTAAGAAGCAAAGGCTAGAGCCTACAAAGTAAAGGCAAGAGCCTAGGAACACCAGCCAAAGCAAAAAAGAGAGGCAGGAGCCACACACACACTGAAACACTATCGCATTAAAGGCTTAGGAGCCCCAATCCACACACTTTTAGCCCACTCTCTACATTTTTCATAGGATTTTTAGACCACTTTCACACTAAACCCACCCTCATCTTTGTCAAAGCACGCTTCAAAGGTATACGAATTTGCATTACACACATCATTTTCAACCTCTCAATGAGGAACGCTTGAAAATCTCTTGAAGCTAAAGCTTCCAAAACACAAAACAAGCTCAGTCGAATCTGAGGACCAAATAATCATTTTTGTACATTTATTTTACTATTTTGCATTTTATTTTACTGCCGTCAACCATTAAGAAACTGTTGTGATTGTGTGACAAGACTAGCAATTTGCATGCTGATTGAATAATCTCTGCTTTGTTTTGCTCGTAAGTAACTGTCATTTTGCATCAATATGCATTCAATAAACACGAAAGCTTACTTATCTAAGCTAAAGCTTTGATATCATGGTCCAATGATGCAATCATGATCAGTTACTATTTATCTTATCATTTAGAAATGCTTTATAATAATTCCTACTAGAGCATAAACTACGTGCATTTGTTTAATCATTCATAATGCATCAATCATCTTTATTGTGCCTATATGCTGTCCGAGTGGATGAATAGATGGAATCGCACATAGTTATGTTAATTTTTGTTTTACAGGTGTATTCTAAATTAGGACTAGATTTACATTTTTGCACTTTTTCTCTTTCATATGTATTTATTAGGAAAGCCTTGTAAAGAATTATGCTAAATTTATTGTACTTTTCATTATTATCAATGTGCTTGTGTAAATGCATATATCTCAACTGCCATTACCGACACTAAGGTGCTACTGTAGCCATATATTGAGTATTAAAATGAGAAATAGTCAAAAAGTAGATGAGATCTCTCGGACTCAAAATCTCTGTTGGGGATGACACTCGTTAAGTGACCCAATGTTGTCCCTCTCATCTTTTTCTGGTTTTCTAAAAACCAGGTGGTGACTTCAAACATAAAAGCATCTAGGATCCCCTTGAGACCAAACATTTGTCCCTATCCCATAAATGGAATGGATGTCCTATTCGACCAAGTTACCATGTCCCTCGAAATCTCAAATCCACCTCAAGTCGCTCATAGTGGAGACTCCACTTGGGACTCTAGTTAGAGAGATCAATTCAAAAATGACTATTTCTCATTACTTAATACTCAATCATATGGAGCCCTTGGTCCCTATCAGTCGACAATGACAGAAAGTGATCTACTATGGTTTCACATGAGTCATAGGGTGATCGATTAAGATTTATCACCTTTAGCGCTTACTCGTGGTTTGGCCAGACTCATCTAACCAAAGTTTGTGACCCAATTCCTTAAGAGGGGCGACCCGAGTTATCAAAAGAATGCTAGACTTACTGACTGAAGTCTGTAACCCTTGTCATAGGGGGAGGGGGGGTGCACTCTGGCTAAAGGAGCCTACCCTTGACTCAACCTATGTAAATAAACCAATAGAAATCTTCATTGGGATCCCACCAAGATTTGCATGCTAGCCCTGATGTTGTCCGTTTGACCTGACATTCACAAATGCTATGACACTTTTAGTTTCCATCACCGATTGATGTCATTACGTCAATTCTCATAGACTGCTCACACTTAGACTATGTGATCTTTGTTTACCTTGCATAAGCCCGATGTGCAAGGAATGATAAAAATCATTCACCTTAGTATAGATAGCCTGTGAGAACTGGCGAATAGTAACATCTTTCGATGATGGAACCTATGAGCGTCGTCCATTTGTCCTTATCAGATCAAATAGATGGGTCAGAAATGCGACTAGATTACAAACATTTGTGTTGAAAGAATCAAATCGTAAACTCTTGAATAATACTTTCACGCCTCTTAGAAAACGTATCAAATATCGATGTAGGGACATGAAATAAGACCCCTTTTATTTACTACAGCCCCTACACACACGAGCGTGTAAGGACTATAGATGCTTTGTGACCTAATGACTAGTCCTCACATTGATATTATACGCTTACCTCAAGTGCATTTGAGCATCGTTCCTTAGTTTACCTCTTGATTCCTATCAATATAAATTGAAACAACCTAGTCTGAGAGTAGAACCATAGTCCCTTACTGACTATCAGGTCAAAACCTACCTAGGAAAGAGAAATCAATAACCTCGTGGAGCGATAAGGTTGGAAGCGAGAGATTGCTTATGATTGGTTTGTTCCTTGTGCAGGAAAAGCTAATAATCTCTTACATAATCATGCATACATGACATACATATAGACATCATATACTAACCACGTCTTTTTGTAGCCATCTGCATCCATCTTAATAAGATTATGCATGAGCACGTCATGCATATATGCTAATTGTATTCTTTTGCAGGCGCATCCTATGCATGCATCATTCACCATTTGTTTATTCTACCTCACTAATGTACAGTAAATAAGATCTCAACATGGGTGATTTAGAAGACACTTCAAGTCAACAATTCAAGGATAAATTAAAAAGAGGGGATTCAGAAATTGCTTACTAATGGCACCATAGAAGAAATCCTCCAAGCCCAAATCAAAGCCACCAATGTTCAAACTAGAAACTCCCAAGAGGGAAACCGTGTTACTACTCCCATAAATAATGCATTTGTATTTGTCGACACATGAGCAGATAGAGGAAAGGGTGTCCTTCATACTCCTATATGGATTGAAGATGATGATGAGTATTATCATGCCTTTAAAACACCATAGCAACAAGCTGCTAAGATTGTTGACTTAAACAAACCTGAATTAGCAGGAGAGGTCAAACTACTAGCCAACAGGATGGGTCAGCTAGAATTTGCCTTCAAGGATAAGGGGCCTTGTGAGTCTAAAAGCGTCACTGATTTAGCTCTGTTCAAGGATGAACTGCTTCCTGATGATTTCAAATTAGCAAACTTTTCCAAGTTTGATAGAACTGGGGATTCGAGGGTCCATTTAAGACAATACGCCACCTTCATGGCTACTACTAAGCTTACAGAATCACAGATTGTCCGATTCTTTTTCACATCACTCGAAGAGGGACCAAGAGCATGGTTTTTTTACCATGAGGATAAAATCAAGAGTGACTGGTTGCTGTTAACCCAAAAATTTATCAAGCAGTATGAATACAATACTCAGTTGGATATAACCCACAGAGATCTAGAAATTACAAAATAAAAGCCTGGTGAATCTTTCTCTAACTATGTAGCAAGATGGCGAGCCAAAACTGTCAAGATGAGAAACCGTCCTCTAGAGGATGAGCATATAGAATTGATAATCAAGGGATCATTTCCTTATTTTAAGAAACAGATGATCATTGCCAGCCACCTTGATTTTTGAGCACTTCATCAAGTTGGAATCAGAATTGAGATGAAGAAACACAACAACCCAGAAACACTTTCTGCCGAAACACTCAAACCAATACCCAAAACCAAAATACCTTCACCAGAACTACCGAGATAAACCAAGTTCAACCAGACACTTCAATCCACCATCTATCAATGTCATCAACAAACCACCTAGAAGATTTTCCAACTTCAACCTCCCATTATCCAAGATCTTCCAAAGACTCTAGCAAAAGAACCTCTTACAACCAAGAGAACCAAAACCACTACTGAATCCTCTGCCTCCTCAAATTGACTAAAACCTATTCTGCCACTTCCACTAGATGCTCAGCCATGCCACTGACACTTGTAAAACTCTAAAAAATGCAATCCAAGACCTCATTGACTCATAAAAGATTGATGATCCTAAAAGATGACCCAATGTCAAAAATAACCCCCTTCCACCAACAATCAACACAATCTCATCCAGCCTGCCCGAAACCTTTACTGAAAAATTAATCCAAGCCCTCTAGGAAACTCCTGAAGAATAAGAAGCCAAAGCAGAAAAATAATTCTTAATGATCTCAGAAGATGAACTCTTAAGTCTTATTCTTGACTCTCATGACTCTAGTGAAGATGAATGGGACCCTTCCATGTTTGAATATATTTCAATGCCCCGAGCATTCACTCCTCACTTAATGATGCAAAGGAGAGCTAGAGGTGTATCATTTCCTATGAATGGCAAAGTGATTGACTGCCCTTATCTGTACGAAATAGACGAAAGCCTCAAAACTGAGCAAGATAAACCCAAAGTATGGGATTTACTGGGATAACCATCTGGAAAATTTAATTATAAAGTCAAGTACAACACACCCTCTACAGCTCATGTCATTCTAGAGGAAATAGTGCCCTCATGATGGGAGAAGAGTTTGATGAAGATGGCAGAATTATCGTAACTGTCCAGTCTTCAAACCTACAAGTCATGGGAATTGACATCTGGTATGACTTTGATGAAGAAGTTAAAAAGGGCATAGATACCCAAAAACATGATGACTCTGAGATCATTGTTTGGAACAAGGGCAATAATGCAAAAGCAACTAGTCAAGAGACACCACATAGTAAGAAGCAGATAGCTAAAAAGTCTCTACTCTCAATTAATCACGTAACTCACAGCGGAAGAGTCTACCAATCTCCTGAAAAGGAAAAAGATGTCTCCAAGGGAAAATAAATGTCAAGTGATATGGCTTCAACCAAGGAAGAAGATGAATGGGTTCTTAAGTAGCTTAATTAAACTCAGGCACAAGCTAGTATTTGGGATTTGCTCATGGCCTCTATGAAACACAGAGACGCTCTAGTCAGGGCTCTTAATGATGCAAAGATCACCACCGATGCTTCACCTTGTGAAATGATAGCTTCTCTAATGAAAGCCCTTGCTAATGCAGTCACCTTCTCAGATGAAGATCTACCCCTTGAAGGAAGGGTCCATAATCATCCTTTGTTTATACAGGCAATAGTTAGATCTAAGAAGACCTTATGTGTTATGGTGGATGATGGATCTACCATCAATGTTTACCCCCTGAGGCTACTACACAAATTTGGAATGAATATTGAACACCTAGAGGAATCTAACGTGATTATCCGAACCTATAATGACTCTAAGAAACTAGTCGTAGGGACTTTCAAGGCAGTAGTCACTACAGGAGATGTCAAATCAGTACCAAAGTTCACTGTCCTAGACATCCCTTCAACCTTTGTCCTGCTACTAGGGAGGCCCTAGTTCTATCCACTAGGAGGCATACCTTCTACTGTACACCAGAAGATCAAATTCCCACTCAAAGACAAAGTTGTCACCATTCCGGCTGAAACCAACAACTTCATCGCTTGCTTGAACACAGTGCCACCAGGCTTCTAGATCTCTATAATCAACAAAGATTGGGTCTACCCAAAGGTTGCTGCAATGATGAAAAAGATGTAATACTTGCCCAGAATTGGATTGGGTGGAAGATACACTAGGATCACAGAATTCCCTAATTTTTTAGGACAAACCAGCAGATATGGCTTGGGGTATGATCCTGAGAAGGACACTGGAACTAAGAAGTCCACCTCTTTTATTCAACAAAGCTCTACTGAGGTCTACCAGGGATAGACAGAGAAGTGGGAAAAAGAAGGGGTTAAGAAACCTAGCTTTGAAATCTTTAAAGATGTCATTAACTTTGCTAAGGGAAAATGCATGCCAGAAGATATCACTGAGATTGATGTTGAAGAACTGATGAAGAATTTGGGATTAGAATCCAAGACTGATACCCTCAACTATAAGAAAGTTGCTGCAATCCTTGAATCAAGCATTGATGACATTCTGTTTGAAGATAATCTATGTACTTTTCCTTTATTTGAAACTGATGATGTAATGAACTCTAAAGTTAATGCAATGAAATAAGATTTTGCTTACTTGTTCGATGTCTTTTCTGATGGTAGTGTGCATTGCATTGATAAAAACACTTGCATATTTGACATTCATTCCATATACACTGAACTATTTAATATTGGCACAAAAAACAAACCACGCATTTTGTAAATTTTGAAAGATGTTACCCCTGAAGAGAGGAGAGAAATTAAAGAAATATTAATAAAATATTTAAAAGTATTTGCTTGGATACATGAAGACATGCCCGACATCGACAGAGACATCGCTCAACACTACATCCCCACCAAAGAAGGGTGTAAATCAGTAAAGCAGAAGCTGAGAAGACTCAGACCAAAATGGGCCCAATTGGTAAAAGAAGACATCAAAAAGCAGATTGAAGCTAAATTCCTAGAGGTAATAGACTACCCAGAGTGGTTAGCAAACATCGTGCCAGTGCTAAAGAAAGACGGAAGGGTCAGAATCTGTGTTGACTACAGAGATCTAAACAAAGCATGCCCAAAGGATGACTTCCCTTTGCCTCACATAGATGTGTTGATAGACAACGCTGCCTCCTGTGCAATGTATTCCCTTATGGATGGATTTTCTGAATAAAATCATATTTTGATGGCCATCATCGATAAAGCAAAGACGTCATTCATTACAAAATGGGATACTTGCTATTATAGGGTAATGCCCTTCGGCCTGAAAAATGCAAGTGCAACCTACCAAAGAATGGAAATAACCATGTTTTATGATATGATACATAAAGAAGTCGAGGTGTACGTAGACGACATGATGGTCAAGTCTGAAACCAGAGAAGGGCACCCAACTGCTCTTGAGAATCCTCAGAAGAGTTAAAAAGTACAGCCTCAAGCTTAATCCTAAGAAGTGCATATTCAGGGTAACTTCAGGTAAGATGCTAGGGTATATTATCAACCAAAATGGAATTGAAGTGGATCCAAATAAAGCAAAAATAATCAGAGAAATGTCAGTGCCAAAAACAGAGAAGGAAACCAGAGGGTTTCTAGGGAAACTATAGTTCATAGGCAGGTTCATCACCAAGTTAACAACAATTTACGAGCCTATCTTTAAGCTATTCAAAAAATATCAGCCAGTCATATAGAATGAACAGTGTTAGTCAGCATTTGACAAGATCAGAAACTACATAACCAATCCATCGGTTCTGAAACAAACCAAATCCGGGTTGCCATTAACCTTATACCTAGCCATTGAGGGGAATGCAATTGGTTCAATGCTAGCCCAAGAAGGACAAGGAAAAGTAGAACATGTAGTCTACTACCTGAGCAAGAAAATGCTGCCTTATGAGGAAAAATATAGTCAGGTCAAACAGATATGCCGAGCAATAGTATGGGCAATGAGGAAGCTCAGACATTGCTTTTAATCATACAAGATTCCAGCTGTGTCCAAAATGGTTCCTATGAAGCATCTCTACGAAGCTCCATCCCTAGTGGGAAAACTCGCCAAGTGGCTCGTTTTACTTACAAAATTTATTGTGCAGTATCTGACTAAGAAGACAGTGAAAAGGAGAGCAGTCAAAAAATTCTTAGCCCTCAACCCGATTCTAGATTCATAAGAAATTCAACTAGACTTCCCATATGACCTCAGCACAGCCATCGAGGTGTAGGGATGGCGAATGTACTTTGACGGAGCAGTCAACCAATTCGAAGTAGGAGTCGGAATTATACTCCTAACACCAGAAGGTGAAGTGGTACCAATTGCTAAGAAGCTAGCATTCAGAGTTACAAATAACGAGGCAGAATATGAAGCATGTGCACTTGGCATGGAAGCTTTGATAGCTCTAAGAGTGACAGAAGTCGAAATATTTGGGGATTCTATGTTGGTAATCAATCAGACTACTGAAGAATGGGAACTGAAAGAACAACACTTGAGGCCATACCTAAGCCACCTACAGCAGCTCGCCCTATCTTTCCAGAAATGTAAATTCATCTATCTCCCTAAAAACCATAACCAAATGGCAGACGCACTTGCTTCCCTAGCATCAGTATTGGAAGGACTGGCCAAAATGCCCATGAAGTCTGTAATCCTACTCAAATCATAGCAACCTAGCCACAAAAGCTTCAGAATAGTAGAAACAAAAGCAAGCAACAACCCTAGTTTTATGATATACAATAATACCTCACAAAGAGAATTAACCCTGAGAAGGTAGTAAAAAAAGATAAGGAAGTCATCCGGCAACTGACATCAAAATTCACATCACACCAGGGTGTATTATACAGAAGAACTTCAAATGAGATACAGCTCAGATGTCTGGATGAGATAAAAGATGTTAGAGCAATGGAAGAAGTACACAAGGGTGTTTGTGGTCCGCACATGAATGGTGCCATTCTAGGTAAGAAGTTAATGAGAAGAGGGTTCTTTTGGATGACGATGATGGAAGACTACATCAAATTCGTAAGAAAGTGCCATAAGTGCCAAATTCATGGGGACATCAACCATCTTCCCAAAACAGAGTTACACTCTATGTCTTCTCCCTTCTCAGCATAGGGATTAGACATAATCAGAGAAATTCACCCGACAGCCTCGAACGGACACAGATTCATCCCAATGGTAATCGATTACTTCACAAAATGGGTTGAAGCATAATCATATGCAAAACTAGGGGCAAAACAGGTGGCAAGGTTCATGAAAAAAAACCTATTCTGCCGATATGGGATTCCCCATTACATAGTTTTAGATAATGGTGTTCAGTTCCAAGGGGAAGTGAAGGAATTACTATAGAGTTATAAAGTGGAGCATCACAAATCCTCACTTACCGACCACAAGCAAACGGAGCGGTCGAAGCTGTAAACAAAAACATCAAAAAAATATTGTCAAAGATGACTCAAACCTACCGTGATTGGGCAAATAGACTACCATATGCATTATGGGGATACAAAACAACAGTCAGAACTTCAATAGGAGTAGCCACTCCTTTCTCACTAGTATACAGATCTGAAGCAGTACTCCCAGTGGAAATAGAAATCAAATCACGATGAATAGCAATTGAATCCAAACTGCCTGTAGCACAATGGGCTTAACAAAGGCACGATAGCCTTACTACTCTGGACAGTTAGAGACTCAAAGCATTTTATCATACGCAGCTATATCAAGCTCGACGAGCTAGAGCCTTCAACAAGAAAGTTAGATATAGGAGTGTGAAAGCAGGACACTGGGTGCTAAAGCAAACCAAACAGAATGTCTTAGACCCTAGAGGGAAGTTCAGGCCAAACTGGGAAGGCCCATATATGGTCAAAACCTTTCTATCCAAAGGAGCTGTCAAGCTGATGGATTCTAAAGGAAATGAGTTCTCTGAGCCTACCAACACAGATCATTTGAAGAAGTACTATGTCTAGAGCAAATACATTAAAAAAACCCACTGAGTTGAAAATAAAAAAAAGGCAGCTCGAGCAAAAATTAGGGAACCGAGAGAAAATACTTAGTTAGAAAACCTAAAGAGGCTGACTAAGGACAGGGGTACCATCAATTCAAAATCTGCATAAATGCAATTGTACTTTTCTTAAATGTATTCAGTAAATATGTGAATGCTTGTCAAATTATGTATGTACATTTGAGGAAATGCAATACATCATTATCATCTGAATTCATCGAGCATGCTAAGTACAATTTGCACATTTTCATTACATATTTTGTAGTTCTTACTTGTTTCATTATCTCTTCTTTAGATTGCTAGCCACTATCGTCGAACCTCAAAAAATAAAAGCCCAGCTAGGTACGAAGAGCTCTGAAAAGAGATGCCTTAGGCAAAAAAGGGAAGAAGAAAAAATACCCAGATAGGTGTGAAGAGCTTTGAAAAGAGACGCCCTATGCAAAAGAGGGAAAAATAAAAGAAAGAGGTAGATGAAGTGGAATAACCAGACAGAGTAGTCACAGATGCTGTTACAAATATCACAATCACATAAGTCAGTTAATCCAGGATATAACAACAATAGCCATCAGTATAGAATACAACACATGGGATAGAAGCCCAAATACAACACTCAGTTCATAACCTCATGAAAATAATACAACAGATAACCACAACCAAAAGCCTATATCCAAGCCTCCTAGCAACTACATCAGCTAAATTACCATCAAGAGCAAGAGCTGAATCTAGTAAGGCATCCCCATCATCTGAGCCAACCCCTGCATCCTTTGCACCCATTCGGAAGGTCTCCAGTTGCACGTGAAGCTGATCAATATGCTCACGATAAGACACTCGCTTCCTCTCCTATTCATGACTAGCGTGATTATGCTCATTTGGCATTAAGACAAACATCATAAATCACATTTCATGCATTCATAAAAACACATGCATAAAACAGGTACAAATCAATAAAAGAAGAAAGTCGTACGCTCTGTGTGCAAGTAAACTCCATGAAATACTCCTGCACGCTGATCATAGCAGTATACCAAGATTGAGCAGTAGAAATAGGCACCTACAAAGAAAAAGAAATCAGATAACGAACAAAGCAAAGGGAAGAAAAACCTCATAGAGCCAAGAAACTAACATGAGTGGCATCTGCAGGCACTACACCTGACAATGGTGTACCCACTCTAGGCAAAAGGAAACGAACTCCCGCTCCTGTAACTGTCAACCCATACAACATTGGAGGTGCCACACTCATAAAATCACTAAGAACAGCACCAATGGGTCCCACACCACTGGCATGTGCTGTCTCGTCGATCCTAGGGCCACTTTCCTCGTCAAAATGAGAGGAATCTAATTTCCTTCAATGACATCCATAATTCTACAGATAAAACTTTCATAACTCATGTCATTTACTGTTTAATACTAACAAAGTTTGTTACATGCTTACATAAAAATAGGAAAAACATAGCTTAAAAGCGTACCAAGTCAGAGGATGCTACCCTGGAAGCAAAATAACCCTGGGATGACCACGAAGTCCCAGCTCTAGAGCCCAAACGCTGTGAAGGATCAACTTGAGGAGGTGGAGGAGGAACAAACTCACTAGCCATACATCAATCAACTGCGGCAACAAAGTCATCATATAAGAGAAATGAGCTCCCTCTAGGAAATCCTTAAAGGGATACCCTCTCTCAGCTCTGTCAAGCTCCTCTCCAATGAGCTCTTGACCCTAAAATATATCCCCAGGGGGAGCAACAGGAACTCTCCTCTTAAATGGTCCATCCCACCAGTGATAGACCCGCTCACCCAAATACCACACCTTATCAACAAGATCGGGCAGCAAGACCCTCCTTTGTATCAGGCGCTAAGCCACTCCCATCTCGATCGACCAGTCCTGTTGCTCCATCCACCAGCATGGATGAATCTACCCGAGAAAATCATAAGCAAAAGAATTGCTAAGAATAAGCAAAGAAAAGACAAAATGCATTATACCTGACCGTGGGCCAATCTGCTCAAGAGACCCTCGCCTCTACCACACTCTCAATCAAACCAGAAATCCTCCTGATCCATCACGAAAAATGAAGAAAGCCACCCTTAATCTAACGCTTGATAGTAGGATGAGGAAACTACCCGAACTCGTAAGCCCAAACTTCTCAAAAAGAAAAAGAGTCAGAATAATCAAAGACAGAACAATCCAAAAGTAAGAAACCACACACACATCTAGCATGAATATACAGCTACAAATGAGCAAGCGTCCTCCACAAGCCGCATCTAAACCAGAATACATATGGGCAAAAGCAACTATGCCCTAACTATACTTCAACAGATCCCTTAAGTTCCTCAGGACAGGTAACAATTACAAGAAGTCAGTGCCAGAAGCATTTGGGAAGATAACGACACTCAGAAGGTAGAACAAGAAGTACCTAGCCAACTGCTTAGAATTAACATGACCCACGTCGTGCTCTAACCTCACCTTCTCTACAAGCCGCGTATACCGGATCAAAGTGGAGTCGCCAAACTTCACTAAAGTAGTAAAGCTAAATAGATCCCTTAGCCATCTGTTCCTCATGATAGCAGAACTACACGCCTCATTACTAAAAGGGACAGGCTCCCAAAAAAAACTCAGCCTCGTAATGGCTGCAAAATCAAGCGAAGTGATAGTCATCTTCCCGAAAGGTAAATGGAACATGTGGGTAGTATCCATCCATCGATAAACAAGAGCGCACATCGTAGCCTAGCTCGATGTATAAGAACCATATGTAAGAGCAGAAATAATACCATTGAAGCCCTTCCCAACAACCATCTGCTTCACACACGAAGGAAGCCCCTGATAATACAAGCTAACCTTATTAAAGCTATCAGGAAGCTAAATGATAGGCCCAGAGGATTGCAACCAAACGGTAATATCATATATTAAAACATCTCTTTTTGCATCTTTGCAGGAAAATTACAGCAAGAGCTAAATTAGAGCAAAAGCTAAATCGCAGCAAGAGCTACAAACCACAGCTAGTGCTACAAACATCATAGTCAGAGCTAACCTCATAGTAAGAGCTAAAATCACATCTAGAGCTACAATCATTACAGTTAGAGCTACAGTCATTATAGCCAGACCTAACCTTACAGCTAGAGCTACAGTCATTACAGTTAAAGCCACAGTCATCACAGCCAGAGCTAACCTCACAGCAAGAGCTAAAAATAACAGTTAGAGATAAATTACAAGTCAGCTAGAGCTATACAGACAATGAATACTGAAATAAAATAACAAGAGCTAAAACCATGAGCAACACATATAGCAAGTACTAAGATAGACAACTAGGGCTACAATAAGTAAAACTAACTATAGCAAGAGCTAAGTACACAAACTAACCGGTCAATGATGAATAGTCTAAGTATGAGTCTCCAGGTTATGGACAATAGAAATTGGATCACCCAGGGAGAGTCGAGGTGAATGAAAAGAGGCTCGCCACTGGTTCCAGTAGCCTCTGTACCTCCAGCAGTAGAAGTCCCTGCACCAGTCTGCCCAAGAACCGCCTCATCCTTTAAAATGAACTCATCAAAAGAAAAAGAAGTGGTGTTCACATCGCCAAAGTCACTAAGATCCTTAGGAATAGGAGGGAAGTCCATAATTTCTACACTCCACAAAGCGACAAAGCAATAACAGAAGGAAAGCAGTCCAAAAAACTCAAAAAAGGTCTTGAAAAAGGTTAAAAAAAAAAGGTAAAATTCACCTTGAACTCAAAAATGAGTTCATTTTATAGGCATTGGACATGCCTCGGAGCACGTGACCACGCACAAAATGTGTGATCAAACACCCTTCCGAGCCTCACGCGCTCCGAGGCTCATAAACGCACACACCGAGACTCCCGTACATGCATTCCTAAGGTCCCGAACTTGCATTTTATTGAAAGAATGCACGAAAAACACTCACAAATCACACAAACACAAGCATTGTATGTTTTAAGACACTGCATTTGACATCACTATCTCAAAAAGTCATTCACAAAAAGAAAATAAAGCACAAATAACACAAGCATGTCGCATCTACAATTATCACAATCGATACGTCATGAAATCATGCTCAAAACACGACAAATGTTGACATCATCACAGTATCATTACTGTATCATCACCACTCAGTAACATTTTTTCTGTTTAAAAGCATTGCATCTGCTTAAAAGCATTTCACCACTTAGAAGCATTTCATCAGCATAGAAGCATTTCATTTGCTTAGAAGCATCTCATTTTCTTAGAAGCATTTCATCTGCTTAGAAGCATTTCATCTACTTAGAAGCATTTCATTGCTTAGAAACATTTTCTCTGCTTAGAAGCACCATTCCATCTGCTTAGAAGCACCATTCTATATGCTTAGAAGCATTTCTACTTAGAAGCATCTTTCTCTACTTAGAAGCATCTTATTTGCCTAGTAGCATCTCATTTGCTTAGGAGCATTTCATCTGCTTAGAAGCATCCCATTTACTTAGAATAATTTCATCTGCTTAGAAGCATTTTATTGCTTAGAAATATTTTCTCTACTTAGTAGCATCTTATCTACTTAGTAACATTGCTTAAAAGCATCACATCCGCTTAGCAGCATCTCATCGGCTTAGAAGTATCAAATCTGCTTAGAAGCATTTGCATTAATACCTAAGGAGGTTATGAAAGCATCATCATGCCTCATCTGAGGAGATTTCACAGAACACAAAAGATGACTCTGTCAACTAAACAAACGATAAGCCTGAAGTTAAGAGACTAAACAGCACACCATCAAGTAAGTACCTCTTCCCAAAAACTATTTTTGCATCTCTGCATGTGCTTCCCATGTATTGACATCAGTACTAGAGTACTATGCAACACATGTAAAGTAGGGGAAACTATCATATATCGAATTTTGACTGTCCCCAAAAACGTTCAATAATGAAAATATCTCTCCGAACTTGATAAGTGTCTATTCATTCATAACGCCTTTGAAGCATGCCGAGAATCTAAAGAAGCCTGAACCGAGCAAAATCAACCTCTGAATCATTAAGTTGCACCATGATTTCATGAACTACAAATAATTAGAGTGCTAAGTCACTCATTTTAAGCAAACGTTTCTCAAAATGAGCAACTCATCAAACCGATGTTCAATTTATGAGACCGGAGTTAAACTTTGTGAAAATTGGAAGTCAATTTTCACAAAATAGATGTAAAAAAAAGGCATTCATAGGCCCTTAAAACTTCCAAAAGTAACCCCAGAATAGTGCGCGTAACCCCGAGAAGTTGAGCATGAGTGAATTTGCAGCACGTGAGCATGCACAAACACATTTTGCTCATGCATGAAAATGGAAACCAATTTTGATGAAACAAACCTCGAAAATGAGTCCAGAAGGTCCAAAAACCCTAAAAAACACCCCTAAAATAGCCTGATCAAAGTCTGGGAAGGCCGCGTGACGCGTGCAAGAGCACCTGATCGCACGACTAAGCGCGTGTTCGCGCACCCAGGATGCATGATCACGTGCAATTGCTCATGATCACACACCCCAAGGCCATGATCATGTGCCCCAGAGCCATGATCACATGACCTGGGGTGTGATCATGCATTCCAAGGGTGTGATCACGCGTCCCAGGCGCGTGATCACGCACATTTTTATTAATTTCCACACTTTTTTTTGGCACATTTCTCTATAAATAGGGGTCTCCAACCCCATTTTGGCAAGGAAAGAGTCTAAAAAGCAAAGGGTAGAGCCTACAAAGCAAAGGCAAGAGCCTAAAAAGCAAAGCCTAGAGCTTACAAAGCAAAGGCAAGAGCCTAGGGACACCGGCTAGAGCCAAGGTAAAAGCTAGAGCAAAAAAGAGAGGTAAGAGCCACACACACACTGAAACATTGTCGCATTGAAGGCTTAAAAGCCCCAATCCACACACTTTTAGCCCATTCTCTACATTTTTCATAGGATTTTTAGACAACTTTCACACCAAACCTACCCTCATCTTTGTCAAAGCATGCTTCAAAGGTATACAAATTTGTATTACACACATCATTTTCAACCTCTCGACCATGAAAGCTTGAAAATTTCTCAAAGCTAAAGCTTCCAAAACACAAAACAAGCTCATTCGAATCTGAGGACCAAATAATCATATTTACACGTTTATTTTACTATTTTGCATTTTATTTTATTGCCACCAGCAGTTTAGAAATTGTTGTGATTGTATGATAAGACTGGCAATTTGCATGCTAATTGAATAATCTCTACTTTGTTTTGTTCGTAATTACTTGTCATTTTACATCAATATGCATTCAATAAACATGAAAGCTTACTTATCTAAGCTAAAGCTTCGATATCACGGTCTAATGATGCAATCATCATCAGTTACTATTTATCTTATCATTTAGAAATGCTTTATAATAATTCCTACTAGAGCATAAACTACGTGCATCTATTTAATCATTCATGACACATCAATCATTTTTATTGTGCCTATATGTTGTATGGGTGGATGAATAAATGGAATCGCATATAGCTGTGTTAATCTCTGTTTTGCAGGTGTAATCTAGATTAGAACTAGATTTACATTTCTGCACTTTTTCTCTTTCATATGTATTTATTAGGAAAGCCTTGTAAATAATTATGCTAAATTTCTCGTACTTTTCGTTATTATTAATGTGCTTGTGTAAATGCATATATTTCAACTGCCATTGCTGAAACTAGGGTGTTGCAGTAGCAACATATTGAGTATTAAAATAAGAAATAGTCAAAAAGTATATGAGATCTCCCAGACTCAGAATCTCTGCTGGGGATGACACTCGTTGAGTGACTAGATGCCGTCCCTCTCATCTTTTCTTGATTTTCTAAAAACCAGGTGGCGACTCCAAACACAAAAGCATCTCGCATCCTCCTGAGACCAAACATTTGTCCCTGTCCCGTAAACGGAATGAATGTCCTATTCGGCAAAGTTACCATGTCCCTCGAAATCTCAAATCTAGCTTAGGTCGCTCACAACTGATCTTGTTCTTCCCACACGCCCCTTTCATTTTTAACTCTCAAAATCAAGTTTCTCAAATGATGATGAGTAGTTATGGCACGAAAAAACCTGGTATTTCTATCTGCAGCTTGAAGCCACTCCACTTTAGATCTCTGCTGCTGTGCTTCTCTTCCCTACGCCATGCTTTATTGATCCTGTTAGTGATTGATTTTCGTTGCATCATAT
>CATIWM010014605.1:0-10379 GCA_949671775.1 Mallotus repandus | reverse complement strand
CCAACTATAATAGATTTAATAGGGTGAATTTAAAAATTCACCAATAATTCTATACACTTAATCTGAAAATGAAACTTTTCAGATCATGTACCCTATATGTCTAGCATAATTTAAAATTAATTTTGCTTCCATTGAAGGTGTATAGAGGAAGAACCCTAATAAATAATCCACCATACTCAAACCATCGTTGGAAAATAAGCAATAAAATATTCAGCCCCAAATGACCATTTAAACAGCAGAACTAGGTTTTCCCTATTTCTGTAAGTTTCGTAGTAGATATCTCAAACTTTTTATATCATCAAAGAAAAATAAATTTGAAGCTTCCTAACTCAAGTTATGATAAAAAAAATTCAGACTGAAAAACTAGATCTTAAGAACTCGAATTTTGTATCTTATAAACCCTAACTCAATTTAACAAAAATATTAAAATTACTTACCAAATAAACATCTAAGGACTTTGAAGATGAATATTATACTCTGAAATGATTCTAGACCTTCACTTTTACTTAGTAATTCAGCTCTTTTTTTTTTATTTTTTATATAGAGGTAAATGATGATAATGAAGAAGAAGGAGGAGGAGAAGGAAGATAAAGATAATCTTCCTTCCTTCCCTCCTTTAAAGCCACATCTAAACTCTCCTTTTTTTTTTAATAATAATAATAATAATAATAATAATAATAATAATAATAATAATAATAATGATAGTCATGACAACAACAAAACCAATTTAAGCCCTTTTATTTTTGCCATTAACCAATTTAAGCCCTTAACTTTCTAATTCTTGTTATGGACTTAATATCACACGTATTACATGTATTTCTCATGACTATATAATATGCATGTCATGCAAATAAATGAAAATGCATTATGTGGGCGTTACAATTCTCCCCACCTTAGGATATTTCGTCCTCGAAATTAAATTGACTCACCAATCTCAGAAAATAGGTAAGGGTACTGAACTCTCATATCCTTTTCTACCTCCCATGTAGCTTCTTTTGGTGAATGTCGACTCCACTTAACCTTTACTATTGGAATTTCTTTATTACGCAACTTCTTTATCTATCTATCCAAAATTTCAACTGGTTCTTCTTTATAATTTAAATCTTCTGTCAACTGTAATTCTGACTCTTGTACTACATGGCTAGGATCAGATCTATATCTTCTTAATATGGGAACATGAAACACATAATGTATCTGAGATAATTCTTGTGGTAGTGCTAATCTATATGCCAAAGGACCAACTCTCTCTAATATCTCATAAGGACCGATGTACCTAGGACTCAGTTTTTCTTGCCTGCGAAATCGTATAATGCCCCTCCATGGTGATACTTTCAAGAACACTTTTTCACCCACATCATACTCCATCTCTCTTCTATGCTTATCCACATAACTCTTTTGTATATCTTGTGCAGCCTTTAAGCACTTTTTGACTATTTAAATCTTATCTACAATTTCTTGTATCAATTCAGGACCTTCTAATTATTGCAACCCTTCCATATCCCAACAAACAGGACTTCTACATTTTCTACTATATAAAGCTTCATATGGTGCCATACCAATACTTGAATGATAGCTATTATTATAAGCAAATTCAATTAATGGTAAGTACTCATCCCAATTCCCTTTAAATTCAAGCATACAAGCTCTCAACACATCTTCTAATGTTTGAATTGTCCTCTTCGATTATCCATCTATCTGGGGGTGGAATGTTGTACTCAAATGTAGCTTTGTTCCTAATGCTCTTTGTAAACTTCCCAAAAAATGAGATGTAAGCCGCAGATCTCTGTCTAACACAATTGATGTTGGCACACCATGTAGTCTTATAATTTCTGACGCATATATTCTGGATAATTTTTCTAATGAATCAATTTGTTGCACAGGTAGAAAATGAGCTGATTTGGTATGTCAATCAATAATTACCCATATGGCATCATGCTTCCTCAAGGTTCGAGGCAATCCAAGAACAAAGTCCATCGTTATTTTCTCCCATTTCCACTCTGGAATAGACAATGGATGAAGCTTACCAGTCGGTGCCTGATGTTCAACTTTTACTTGTTGACATGTTAAACATTTTGCTACACATTCAACTGTGTCTTTCTTCATTGTCGACCACCAATAAAAAGGTCGTAAATCCCTACACATATTTATGCTTCTAGGATGCATTGCGTACGGTGCATAATGGGCTTCATTCAAAATTTCTTCTCTCAATTCTTTTATATTTAAAACACAAACATGTCCATTAATCAACAACATCCCATCGTGCCTTGATGCAAACTGTTTATTCATTCCTTGTCGCACCCTATCCTTCATTTTTCTCAAATATGGATCACTCATATGCTTTTCTTGAATTTTACTCTCCAATAAAGGCTTGACATTCATGCTAGTAAGAAGTATATCATCTCGATGTGCAAATTCCACGTGCAATGTTCTAAGCTCCACTAATGACCTTACTACATGGCTAGTCATTCCAACACTTCTCTCAATGGCTTTGCAACTCAAAGCATCAGCAACTTTGTTGGCTTTTCCTGGATGGTAATCTATGGTACAATCATAATCTTTTATCAACTCCATCCTCCTTCTTTGTCTCAAATTCAACTCCTTTTGTGTTGGAATATATTTCAAACTTTTATGGTCAGTGAAAATCTAAAATATTTTTCCATATAAATAATGCCTTCATATTTTTAGAGCATGTACATTTGCTGCCAATTCCAGATCATGAGTCAGATAATTCAGTTCATGGCTCCTTAACTGTTGAGAAGCATAAGCAATGACTTTTACATTTTGCATTAGCATACACCGTAATCCCTACTGTGATGCATCTATAAAAATTACATATCCACCATTTTCTGATGGCAAGGTCAGAACTGGTGCAGAAATTAATCTTTTCTTCAATTCTTCAAAACTTTCTTCACATTTAGCATCCCATTTAAACATCATATTCTTCTTCAACAAATTTGTTAATGGTTTAGCAATAATTGAAAATCCTTCAACAAATCTCCTGTAATACCCAGTCAAACCCAGAAAACTTTATACCTCTGATACATTTTTAGGGGGTTCCCACTCCTTTACGGCTACAATCTTTGAAGGATCAGGTTGTACACCATTTTTGGAAATAATATGCCATAAGAATGCAATTTCTTCTAGCCAGAACTCACATTTATTAAATTTTGCATAAAGCTACTTTTTTCTCAAAATCTGCAACACTATTCTTAAATGTTCTTCATGTTGTTCTTGAGTCTCAGAATAAATCAGTATATCATCAATAAATACAATGACAAATCGATCTAGATACATCTGGAATATATTGTTCATTAAGGACATAAAAGTAGCAGGTGCATTTGTTAATCCAAATGGCATCACAACAAATTCATAATGCCCATATCGTGTTCTAAATGCAGTCTTGGGTATATGTGCCTTTGAAATTCTTAATTGCCAATATCCAGACCTTAGATCAATTTTGGAAAACACAGTTGCTCCTTTTAACTGGTCTAACAAATCATCAATCCATAACAAAAGATATTTATTCTTTATGGTAACCCGATTTAACTGCCTTTAATTAATACACAATTTTAAACTGCCATCTTTTTTTTTACAAACAACACTAGAGTTCCCCATGGCGATGTACTTGGTCTCGGTCTAATAAACCCTTTTTCTAACAATTCTTCTAACTGCTTCTTTAATTCTTTCAACTCTAAGGGTGCCATTCTATATGGTGCAATCGATATTGGTGCTACCCCAGATATAGTTTCTATCTCAAAGTCAGTCTCTCGATGTGGAGGTAAACTTGGTAGATCTTCTGGAAATACATCTGCAAATTCCTTCACTAATGGAACATCCATTACTCCCGAACTAACTTTGGTTACCACATTGGCCAAATAAGCTTCACACCCCTTTTTAATCAAATAGAAAGCAACAGTAGCTGAAATTAAACAAGTTGGGACAATATTTCTTTCACCCATAAAAATTATTTTTCTCTGTTATGAGGTCTCCATAACCACTTATTTTGCCCGACAGTCTACTATAGCATGATTTCCAGATAACCAATCAATTCCTATTATAACATCAAATTCCTTAAGTTTTATCACAACTAGATCCGCACATAGTGTATTCCTATTTATTACCATAGGACAAGATTTGACAACCTTATCTACAATTACAGTAGCCCCAACAGGTATTGATACATAAATATTATACCCCAAGGTTTCTATATTGCTATGACTTTTCAATGCAAATTCAGATGAAATAAATGAACATGTTGATCCTGGATTAATTAATGTATAAGCATCAAAACCATAGATAGAAATTATACTGGTCACAACAACAGATGCATAAGGTGCTTCCTGTCTTATCACTGCATATACTTTAGCTTGGGGCAATGCTTGCTGAGGTTGGCCTATCTGCCTAGCCTGTACCATATTAGAACCTCCTCCACGTCCTATTCCTCTACCTCTTCCTCTACTCACTCCTCCCTGAGTCATATTTTCACTTATGCTACTCTGCCCTGTAACCTGACTCTCACTGGCTCGGCTTTTTCTCCAACAATCTCTAGCTATATGCCCCGGCTTACCACAGTAAAAATAAAGTATCTGCCTTAGTCCCCAACACTCCCCATTATGAAACCTACCACATCTAGCACATGGTAAACTATATCCTCAACTAACTGAAACACCTCCCTCACTTCTGTTATTCTCTGCCTTACTCTAACTATAACCACGTCGTCCACCTCTACCCGATATTACTGCAGTAGACCTACTTATACCTTGCTGGTTAACTCCTCTCCCATAATATCTACTCCCTTGAGACCCAGAACCTCTGAAAGAAACATCTCTTCCTTTTCTTTTCGAACCACTATACTCACTTATCATTTTTCTTCTCTTTGCTAACATTACATCTTTCTCTGTCAAACACTCTTCAACCCTTAATGTAGCCTCTAATAAAGCACTGTAACTTTGCAGCTTCAAAGAAATATTTTCTTGAATATCCATTCTCAATCCTTTTTCAAACCGTCTTTATTTTGCATCCTCTGTAGCCACTTCTTCAAATGCATACTTTGACAACCGAGAGAATTGCATTTCATATTCTGATATTGTCATGTTCCCCTATTCTAAGCTTAGAAACTCCTTTTTTTTTATCCCTGTACATTGGTGGTGTGTATTTTTTTGAAAATTCCTTAAGGAAATCATCCCAAGTCAGGGTCATAGGTCTGTTTCTACTTCCTGGAATCAGATCCACTAATCTAAAGCTGATTTTCTCAACAATGATACAACATATTTCAACTTTTACTTTGGTATGAAATCCAGCCTATCCAGTACCCTGTCTGTTTCCTGTAACCATTCCTCTGCTACCTCAGGATCAGTGGTCCCCTCAAATTCTGTAGTCTCTTATTTTCTCAATCTGTCATAAGTTTTATCTCTAGCCTTAGTTTCTCTAATTTCTATCACTATTTGCATTACTAGCTGTTGGACTGGCTGGTTGCATACCTGATTAACTCTCTGTAACACTGGCTGCATTATTTGCTGTAAAGAGTCAAAAAATTGCTGCCTTACTGGTGGTATTTCCTGAGCTAGTTGTGGTGGTGCATTTTCATGCTCGACTCCATGCACAGACTCAGACTCACTTGGATCAACAAGACTTCTCTCCCTATTCATCATATTCAAAATACAAATACTTAGTATATTTTTTTTAACATCTATATGTATTTCTAACATGTATATATGCATTCACACTTCTATCCCAGGGGATTCTAAACTATGCTCTAATACCACTAATTGTGACACCTGCTAAGGATGTCAGGCATACATTGTATGCATATGACTAATAAATAATATATCCCTTTATGTCAAATTAAAATTCAAAAATCAATATTTTCTACAAACTATTTATATGAGTAACACACATCACACACCAGAAAGCTCACAACGTCACATGGTTCACATCTTTCCTTATGTTATATATTTACAATACTCTAGCCTTAATACAATATATAAAAATTCACCAAGCATGTTACATTCTAGAAAAACTGAAGACTACCTCCTGCTGACCCACCTGACACAATTCTAGTGCAATTGATGCAATTGTTTCTTCAAGACAGACTATAGTTCTTCTAGTCCTGAAAAATAATGGAAAGGAGTGAGCCTGCAACTCAGTAAATAATAACATAATATTCTATGAAAAGTAACACTCTCAAGCATGTAATATTATCAAGTATCAATCCATTCCATATTTAACTATACATTTGTTTAATTATGCATTTATAATATGTACATAGTCATAGTAACATAGCATTTTCTTTTGGACAACAATGAACTTGTGAATTATATATATAAAACTACAACTTTTTTTCAATAATTTATGGATCTCCATACGCACACAGCCCACCATAATCTTGTACAATTTTTTTTTCTTTAGCCTTATTACGACATTTCAAAGGGATTTCATAACGCACACAACATAACCTTATTCACAAGTAGCATTGTCTCCTTATACTCATCCAACCACATTTCTTATATTTACATATACATCACATATTCCTCCATTAAAAAAATGATTGACATTCACATAATATATAAGAAAACAATAATATTCCAAAAATATACCAAACATATACCATATTTCAACATGGCAGATTTGATGGTGTAAATTCAAAACTACACCAAAAATTCCATATTAGTAATTTCAAAACCATTTTCTCCAGATCAGTAAATTTATAAGTAAAAATTAATTTGCAACTGAATTTGTATCAATTGGATATGTATTGAAGGAGAAACGCTAAAAACATTCCACCATAGTCAAGTTGTCAATAAAATTAAACAACTTAAAGTATGGTCAATATTGGCCATCAAGAAAGCAAATTAAGCTTCCTCTATTTCTATTGATTTTGTAAATAGAATCTCAAATTTTTCATAGGAACCAACAACAGCCAATTTGAAGTTATAAAACTCCAGATACAACTCTAACAAGTCTGCTATTCTCCACTGAACAAGGTACCCAAATTTAGCAAACATCATTCACATTTACAATCTCATCTCAACATTAATCATCCATCAACATAATAATTAAATATCATAATAATTAAAATTTAGCATCTAGTAATTAGAAAATAAATATTTCTCTTATCCAATCAACTTAACAAATAAATTTATATTTATTTATTTATTTATTTGTGTTATCTCACATAGCATTATTTTTCATGCAAGGTGATAAAGGGTTACTAAAACCACAGGGTCGTGGATCATGAATTTTGAAACTAAATGATAGGCTTTGGTATCTAATTCTAAGCATGGAAGTTCAGTTGATATTATCGAATCAATATCGGCCGAAGTTCTTGGTTTATTAACATCTTCTAGCCAAACCAAACAGTGAACATGAGGTAAACCCCTTTTTTGAAACTCTATCGTATGTAACAATGCAATTATTTTTCCAAAATGATTATTTTTTTTAATGTCATTAATTAAAAGAGTTAATTTAATTTTAAAAACACGACAAATTACATTAGGCCTATCTTCCGATTTTCTGATCAGTGATGTAGTCTAACATTCGCTGGATTTCTGGCCATAGAGGATTGCATGTAAATGTTATAAAAAGATCAGGATGACCACAAAATTTACAAATAGCCATAGCATTATGATAGTGTTCAATCATGTATTGTGGACCACCAATATAGCTAGAAGGTAAAATGATAATAGATTTTCTAATACAAGTTGAATTTCGAATACCACTATTAACAACATTTTAATTCCACTATAAATCTCTGATCTAAAATCTTTTTGATTATGTCTAATAAAATCTAATCGTTCTTCTTCAACACATGAAAATACATCTACTATGAATTGTTGAAATAGACGACCGCCCCTCAAAAGGGTTGTTCCTTCAATTAGTTTTTGTTGTATTCTGTATGCATGGTACTCACGCATAGTAATGTATCTTCTTGTTAGAGGCATTGAATTATTTAAATTAACATATTCAAAATCAATTTTATAGCCATCTTTACTATAAGGAAATAAAATAGGGTATTGCATTGCCATTAGACTTGGATGCAGGACGCTTATGCGTTTTAAATGTTTAGATTTATACTCAACAATAATGTCACAATTTTTATCATAGACTCCACAATCACCAATAACCAAACCAGCAATTTCAGAAGATGAAGGAGTAGAGTACTGCAAACTATCATTTATTCTTTTACCAAATAATTTTAACCTAACTGGCAACAATTCATTGTCATTGAATCTATCTCTAGCATATCAAAATGATTTTGCAATTATATTTATATCATCAAACATTTTCGTCAATCCTTCAACAATTAAACTATTTATATTTTTTAAGGACTCATCATCTAAGAATGAAGACATGCGATTACATAATTCATTCTCCGTATCATATATATATAACTGAGCAAATTTTGGCTTCTCACCATCAGGTGGGAGTAATGAACCCATCAAATGATGATTCTGACCACAAATTCTAAATATGTAAGGACTAGGTCGCGTGTTTATGTCATAATCAATTTTTTCTCCCATTGATGTAAAAGAAAACACTGAATTATATAATCTAATGTTTTCCCTAAATTTATGCAACAACAAACTACCATTATGTGTTAATAAAGTATCAAGAAATGGTGGAGTTGAAGACAAAAGGGGTGATTTAATAATGCCTCTTCTGCAACAATTCGTATAAATTTTTGAATTACCATTTGTTTTATCCTTAACGCACTCTGCCAACTAAAACAACGCTCCACAAAATTTACAGTGGTTGCCACGCATTTCAATGTCAGACTTTTGTAAGTAATGACCTAAAAATAATAATATCATGAACTGACACAGTATGAAGAATTTTATTTTGTAATAAAAACTATATATATTTTTTAAAAAATAAACGTTAAGTATATACAGTTATTTCAACGCTTTGTACTCTGGATAGACTCATCTAGTTGTATAGTGTGTTGTTGTTGATCTAAAGTGGATGAAAGCAATCATTTTCGTTTGTTAGATAACCGTTAATTTTCTAGTAATTCATAATGACCAGTGACATTTTTTTAAAATATATTAAAAAGGTAATTTTTTTAATGTTAAAAAGTTTTTTAAGGGATATGAGATAATATACTTATAATTGGGACATCAGCAAATTCGTGCCCTTCAAATGTAGGAGTAATCTGAAAGCCTAAACTGCACTGCGACACATGTCTAGTAGATGTAGGAATGGTTGGTTTGTTTAAAATATTGTTAGTATTTAACAGCAATTTTGTTTACTCAGCTATTAAAATTCGTTAAAAATTAATCTAATTTTCCTTGGTGACAATCAACAACAGATATGTTAATATAAAATAGACCATCGCCGCCTAATGAATGTTGGGTTTGTTCGGCCATAGACAAAGTTAAAAATAACAAACTAAAAAATAAAAGAAAATGAATGAGTAAAATGAATCTATGTTTGACCAAACAATTTTCTTTTAAAGTTAAAAAAGTAATGAAATAATATTTAAAGTGCAAATGTATATTGTCAATTATAAAGACATAATTTAAAATTGAAATAGTAATTTAAAATAAAGTTTTAAAAAATGAAAAAAAATCTAGATGGCGAAACAAACAGCAAGGAAATTAGGCAGTGGTAAAAAAAGAACAAAGCTTTGCAGCATAGACAAAAGGAAATCTGTTAAAAAATAACATAATTTATTGCGATGACAATTAACAGCATGGATGTTAACAAATTTTAAAAAGCAGAAACAAAACCTAGATTGAGAAATAAACGGCAAGGAGATTGGATAGAGAGCGAAAAAATGCAAGGCTCTGCAACATACACAACATGAGCAAATTATATGTAGCTGGCATGTTTTAAATGATATGGGTGAATACAAAAATACAAAAGAAACAAATTAAAAATAACAAACACTAATGTGCATTAAGTAACAAATTATACATGCATTTAATCATTTCATTTAAAAAAAATATTAAGAAATTTTGAAAAAAAAAACACCATTAAGATGTAGAATAAAAAAATTAAAATAACAAATATATAAATCATGTACTGTTAAACAAACTACTATAAAATGCATAAATTATGTCCAATCAAATAATAAGTATGATAAAGTGAGGTCCATCTTATTTTTTTTTGGTTTTTATACTTTTCACAATTTCTAATTATAGCCCTATATTCTGTCCAAACTATACTCAGTAACCATATTAAGTTTGATGACATTAAAAAATGAATAATTTAAAGAAAACATCTAAAAAAAATGTTAGGCATTCAGGCCTAAAAAAAAACAACATAAACATGAAGATAAATATTCAAACACAATAAATAATATAAAGGGGAAAAAAAAAAAAGAATTTCCCAACGACAAAAAGGAAAAAAAGGCTTTAAAAGATGTATAACAACATAGG
>CATIWM010014603.1:0-11427 GCA_949671775.1 Mallotus repandus | reverse complement strand
TCAAAAATAGTCTAAAACCGAATAATTAACAACAATTTCAATTAAAATCAAATAATTTACTAAATTCCAATAATTTTCCGGAATTTAATAATAATTAGCTAAAAATAGTAAATAATTCATAAAAATTATTTTAATACTATTCATCTTTCAAAAACTGTCCAAAACATAATAATTAATAATAATCTCAACTAAAATATAAAAATTACTCATTTATACTAATTTTTCCAAAAATTCATTTTTCACATAAACCTTCAAAATTTCATAATAAAAATTCTACACATAATTTCAATAAACTTTCTTCACAAAGGTTGTATAAAATACAGTAAAGAATTTATTAAAAATATAAAAAATTTTCAACCCGGGACTGTCCGGAACAGTACCGTGAATAGTAACCCAAACCCGAAAAAATTCAAGATTTTCAGAAAAATAAATAAAAATCATCTTTAGATAGCTCACAATCTCTACAACAATTAATTTCAAATGCAATTATATCAAATAAAATCAAATTCAAGCTCAAATTGACCAAAAACTTAAAATATTAAAAATCAAATTATTAACAAGCAAAGTAGTTACCAGAGTCGAAACTCAAAACGATTAGAAGATTTGATAAGCCCAGAGGATGAGCTTCCAATAGAGACCAACATCATCGGCTGAGGTGGCTGGAATTGTCGTCGGCGAGCAAAAGAAAATCTGGCGAGAGAGATAGAAGAAACTAGGAAGAAGAAGAGGACAGAGAGGAGGAGGTGTCGCCGGTGGCTAGAGCTACTGCAAGAGAGTGTCTGGTGCTCGTCCGACGATTACTGGAGTTGAGGGTGGCGGAAATCAATGGCTGGCCGGACGAAAATGGAAGAAGGAAGAAGAAGGAAGAAGAAGAAGAAGAAGAAGAAGAGGAAGAAGAAACCAAAAAAAAAAAAATTTCTTCATTTTTTTATAAAAGACTAAAATTAAAAATAATATAATAGTAAAATCTCTCTAATTTTTATTATTTTCTCTAAAATACACACATATATTTACACACTTAAAATTTTTTAAAAGTGTATTAAAATACACTAAATAAAAAATTTTACCTGAATATTAATAATAATAATATTAAAATAATATTCGACACAAAATTTCAAATATCATAAATCAATATCAATAATAAAAAAATAAAATAATTATTAACGCTGCAAATCCCAAAATTTAATTTTATAATTTGTAAAAATTCGGGTTATAACAATATTCCCTCCTTACAAAAATTCGTCCTCGAATTTTAAACATAAAACTGAAAACAATAATTCATGGAGGAAAGAGGCCAGGGTAAGCCACCCACATCTCAGCCTCAGTCTCCCACGTATGCTCCTCCACATTGTTATTCCTCCACAACACTTTGAGCTTTAAAATCTACTTCGCACGCAACTGGCAAACTTAATAATCAACAATCATAACTAGTTCTTCCTCATACGTCAAATCTTCATTCACTTCCACGCTCTGAGGCTGCAACACGTGTGAAGGATCTGAAATATACTTCTTGAACATAGAAATGTGGAACACTAGATGCACTCGCGACAAATTCGGAGGCAAAGCCAACCGATAGGCAACCATGCCAACTCTCTCCAGAATCTCAAAAGGCCCTATGTATCTCGGTGCCAACTTTCCTTTCTTGCCATCTTCAAACTGACTTTCAGAGGTGACATCTTCAAAAATACATAGTCCCCAACCTAAAATTCCATATCTCTGCGCTTCGGATCCGCATAGCTCTTCTGTCTGCTAGCTGCTGTTTCCAATCTCCTTCTGATGAAAGTGACTTTCTCAAATGTATCCTGGATAATTTTTTATCAAGTAAGCTCTTTTTCCCCAATCTCATCCCAACACATAGGGGATCTACATTTCCTTCCACACAAGGATTCATACGATGCCATCTCAATACTGCTATGGTAGCTGTTATTATAAGCAAACTCTACCAATGGCAGATGATCATCCCAACTACCTCTAAGATCCATTACACACATTCTCAACATATCCTCAAGTGTTTGGATCGTCCTCTCAGATTGACCATCTGTCTGAGGGTGAAAAGCAGTATTGAAATCAAGTCTGGTACCCATTGCTTCTTGCAACTTCTATAGAAATTTAGAGGTAAATATAGAACCTCTATTAGAAACAATGGAAACAGGCACTCCATGAAGGCACACAATATGCTTGACGTACAATCTAGCCAATTTAACCACAGGATAAGTAGCTTTAACTGGCAGAAAATGAGCTGATTTGGTTAGCTTGTCCACTATCACTCAAATGGAATTTTATCCATTTCTTGAACAAGGCAACTCTGTCACAAAATCCATAGTAATTCTCTCCCATTTCCACTCAGGAATAGGAAGAGGCTGAAGCTTCCCAGAAGGCTTCTGGTGCTCAGCTTTCACTTGCTGACAAGTCAAACACTTAGAGACAAAATCAGCCTTTCATTTCTGACAAGTTAAACACTTAGAGACAAAATCAGCTACATCTTTCTTCATTCCATCCTACCAATAAAGATCTTTTATGTTGTGGTACATCTTAGTATCGCTTGGATGTACACTGTAGGCTACATAATGAGCTTCTTCTAATATCTCTTCCCTCAAATTATCCACATCAGGAACACTCAATCGTCCACTGATCCATAAAACACCTTCATCATTAAGGTTAAAATCAATGAATTTCCCTTCATAAATCATCTCTACAAGCTCTACCAGAACAGGATCTTGACTCTAAGCTGCCTTGATCCTATCCCTCAACACTGATCTGATTATGAACTGAGCTAGCAATCCACCTGATCTGCTTATTTTCATCATCAATCCTTTGTCCATTAACTGATGCATCTCTTGGATCAAAGGTCTTCTCTCCACACTAATGTAAGCAAGACTACCCGAGGACTTTCTACTCAAGGCATCTACTACCACATTAGCCTTGCCTGGATGGTACAGAATATCACAGTTATAATCCTTCAGAAGTTCTAACAAACTCCTTTGCTTCAAGTTCATATATCTCTGTTGGAAGATATACTTCAAACTCTTATAAGTAGTGTAAATCTCACAAGTTACCCCATACAAATAATGTCTCCAGATGTTGAGAGCAAATATCAATGCTACCATCTCTACGTCGTGAGTAGGATAATTTTGTTCATGCTTTTTTAATTGTCCGGAAACATAAGATACTACCCTACCATTCTGCATCAACACACAACCTAAGCCAACTCTGGAAGCATCACAATACACAACGAACTTGTCCTCTCTATTAGGTAAACTTAACACTAGAGCTATGGTCAATTTTTCCTTTAGAAGTTGAAAACTATTTTCACAAGCCTCTAACCACACAAACTTCACATTCTTCTGAGTTAGGAGAGTCATAGGTGCTGCAATTCTAGAGAAATCCTTAACAAATCACCTATAATACCCTGCCAAACCCAAGAAACTTCAAATACCAATGACTATTGTCAGTCTAGGCCACTCAGATACTACCTCAATCTTCTGTGGATCAACCTGAATACCATCCTTAGACACTACATGCCCAAGGAATGCTACACTCTCCAACCAGAAATAACACTTCGAGAATTTAGCATAAAGCTGATGTTCTCTCAGTATCTGTAATACTGTCCTCAAGTGATATACGTGCTCTTTCGTACTCTTCGAATACACCAATATATCAACAATGAACACTACTACAAATGGATCCATAAATGTTCTAAACACTATGTTCATCAGATCCATGAAAGTAGCTGGTGCATTAGTTAACCCAAAGGACATCACTAGAAACTCATTGTGGCCATATCTAGTACGGAATGTCGTTTTAGGAATGCCGGCTTCACTGATCCATAACTGATGATAACCCGACCTCAAGTCGATCTTGGAGAAAAACTGTGTCACAACCTAAACCCGGGAGTCATGGCCGGCGCTAGAGAACAAGAATTCACACGAATCTGAAACCCGTAGCAAGCCTTAAACACAATTAAAATTTAATCACATATATAAAAATATCTCAAAATTAAAAATTTTAATAATATAATGAAAACTCCATATCATATAATAATAAAATATTTATACAAATATTCAAATACACAACTTCAGTCTAAAACAACATTATATACTACACAAGATATACAACTACTGCAGTGTCTAATAAAATACAAGAAAAGATGGCAGTTCAAAATTTACAGAAGTTAGCCGGGGAAGAAAGAGCCTGGCCAAGAGAACTACTATACAAGGTCTAACTATAAGTATCCTGAAAAAAATAATTGAAGGGGCCACACCTCACTGAGTGAATCATTATTATATATATGCATGTAACCTAATGCAAATACACACAAGCATCAATAATAATATTCATATATTTATATTTATATAAATATACATACAATCCACACATATGCTTGAAAATATTTTTCAAGATTTATTTTGCTAGAGGATCAGAGCAGAACCCTAAAAATTTCGCAACCTCGATCTCTGAAGCTCACTAGCCAACAACCTCACTTAAATACCAAAATATTTTTCTTTTTCAAATTGACAGTGGACTGGCCCCGAGACACTAAGTCAACCGAGCTCCCACTGTCTCATTGCCGGCATGACTAGCCCCGAGACATTAAGTCAACCGAGCTCCCACTGTCTCATTGCCGGCATGACTAGCCCCGAGACATTAAGTCAACTGAGCTCTAGCAGTCACGCTCTCAATCATAATTCTCAATATAATAATTTAATCATCAATCAATATATCATAACCTAGCATCTAACATACTATTGCGCAACAGTCCTAGTGTGACCCACTAGGTGGCACGTTCTACGACTATCCTCCAAAAATATTTATTTCGAGAAAAAAATAAATATTTCATATTAAATAAAGTATTGAAATTATATAAAATATGCACGGCATCCAAAATATTCAAATAATTATAGCATTAATTAATATATATAAAATATGTATATATAATAATGCGATAATAACAATAATTAAAATAAATGCAGTATAATATATTAAAATTTACATTTATTTAAAACATGGATGCCAATATTATATTCTACATGCCATGTATATATATAATAATAACTCACAAGTATGCGCTCCTCTACTCCACTTCGGCTGGCCCAATCTAGAAGCCCTAGCTCGCGGTGTAGCTAAAAGGAAATAATAATAAATAATTAATTAGAATTAAATTCCTAATTTTATACTTTTGAGATTTCTAAAGAACGACTCGATCTAAGACTCGACTAAGACTCAAAATTAAGACCAACCCGATGTCACATTTTACGAAAAATCTACCAAAAATTCGACAGAGTCTCCTTTGTAAAACGGACATCTCTCTACTAAAAGTAGAGCCGATCCTGCACGCAAACACACTTCTAAATATCCACAACTCAACTTCTCAGGTTGGGCCCCCAAACTACAAATTATGCCCAACTGAGAACCAACACAATTCACAATTAATAAAATAATATAATAATTTCTTAAATCACCAAAATATCTCATAAAAATATTAAAAATATTTATTTTCCAAATAAATGGTAATATTCTATTTCTCTTTTAATAATATTTTGCTAATAAAATTCATAAATGGAATAAAATTCCATTTTACAATTAAATAAGTATAAATTGTAAATAATTATTGAAATCACTTATTAATACCATAAAAATAATAAAATACTCATTTAGCTTAAAAATAACAAATAAGTTTATTTTCCATATATATTTTTCCAAAATTAACACTAAATAACAATTATTTGAAAATAACTATAAAAAATACTTTTCATACCTTTATTAACCAAAAATAGTCTAAAACCAAATAATTAACAGCAATTTAAATTAAAATCAAATAATTTTCTAAATTCCAATAATTTTCCGGAATTTAATAATAATTAACTAAAAATAGTAAATAATTTATAAAAATTATTTTAATATTATTTATTATTCAAAAAGGGTCCAAAATATAATAATTAGCAATAATTTCAACTAAAATATAAAAATTACTCATTTATACTATTTTGTCCAAAAATTCATTTTTTTACATAAACCTTCGAAAATTCATAATAAAAATTCTAGAAATAATTTTAGTAAACTTGCTTCACAAAGCTTGTTCAAAATATAAAAAAGAATTTATTAAAAATATAAAATTTTTCCGACCCAGGACTGTCCGGAACAGTGCCACAGTAACCTGAACCCAAAAAAATTCAAGATTTTTAGAAAAATAAATAAAAATCATATTTGGATAGCTCACAATCTCTAAAACAATTAGTCCTAAAGCAATTATCTCAAATAAAATCAAATTCAAGCTCAAATCAACAAAAAACCTCAAAATATTCAAAATCAAATTATTGATAAACGGAGTAGTTACCGGAGTCCAAACTCGAAACGGTTTGAAGATTTGACAAGCCCGGAGGATAAAATTTCAAAAAAGACCAACCTCGCCTACTGAGGTGGCTAAAAACGGCGCCGGACGAAAAATGGTAGAAAGAGGAGGAAGAAGAAGAATAAGAAGAAGAAGAAAAGAACAAAAAAAAAAAAAAAGCTTATGCGTAATTTTTCTTTTAAAAAAAGGCTACTATCATTTTTAATAATAATAATAATAAAACACTAAGATAAAAATCAAATTTAACCCTCTTAAAATATACACAATAAAACAATTTTATGAAAATAAAATGAACACACTTTTATACAATAATAATTAAAATAATTCTCATCACCAATTATTTAAATTCAATTTCACACAATAATAATCTTAATATTAATAAAATATTTATTAACAGTGCAAGTCTCGAAAATATATTGTTATAATTTGTAAAAATTTGGGTTTTAACAATCTTCCCTCCTTACAAAAATTCGTCCTCGAATTTTAAATATAAAACTGAAAACAAGAATTCATCGAGGAAAAAGGTAAGGATAAGCCACTCGCATCTCAGCCTCAATCTTTCACGTGTACTCCTCCACGTTGTTGTTCCTCCACAACACTTTGACCATCAAAATCTACTTCGACGCAACTAGCGAACTTGATAATCAACAATCGCAACTGGTTCTTCCTCGGAAGTCAGATCTTCATTTACTTCCACGCCCTGAGGCTGCAACACGTGTGAAGGATCTGAAATATACTTCCTGAGCATCGAAATGTGGAACACTGGATGCACTTGCAACAAATTCGGAGGCAAAGCCAACCGGTAGGCAACCATGCCAACTCTCTCCAGAATCTCAAAAGGCCCTATGTATCTCAGTGCCAACTTTCCTTTCTTGTCAAATCTCATAACACCCTTTACAGGTGACACCTTCAAAAATACGTAGTCCCCAACTTGAAATTCCACATCTCTGCGCTTCAGATCCACACAGTTCTTTTGTCTGCTAGCTATTATTTCCAATCTCTTTATGATCAAAGCGACTTTCTCAGACGCATCCTGGATAATTTCTGGTCCAGTTAGCTCTCTTTCTCTAATCTCAACCCTACATAAAGGGGATCTACACTTCCTTCCATACAAAGCTTTATATGGTGCCATCTCAATACTGCTCTGGTAGCTATTGTTATAAGTAAACTCTACCAATGGCAGATGACCATCCCAACTGCCTCCAAGATCCATTACACACATTCTCAACTTATCCTCAAATGACTGGATCATCCTCTCAGATTGACTATCTGTCTGAGGGTGAAAAGCAGTATTAAAATCAAGTCTGGTGCCCATTGCTTCTTGCAACTTCTACAAAAATTAAGAGGTAAATATAGAACCTCTATTAGAAACAATAGAAACAGGCACTCCATGAAGGCACACAATATACTTGACATACAATCTAGCCAATTTAGCCACAGGATAAGTAGCTTTAACTGACAAAAAATGAGCTAATTTGGTTAGCCTATCCACTATCACCCAAATGGAATCGTATCCATTTCTTGAACGAGTCAACCCTGTCACAAAATCCATAGTGATTCTCTCCCATTTCCACTTAAGAATCAGAAGAGGCTGAAGCTTCCCAGAAGGCTTATGATGCTTAGCTTTCACTTGCTGACAAGTTAAACACTTAGAGACAAAATCAACTACATCCTTCTTCATTCCATCCTACTAGTAAAGATCTTTTATGATGTGGTACATCTTAGTAGCGCCTGGATGTACACTGTAAGTTGCATAATGAGCTTCTTCTAGGATCTCTTCCCTCAAATTATCCACATAAAGAACACACAGTCATCCACTGATCCACAAAACACCTTCATCATCAAGGTTAAAATCAGTGAACTTCCCTTCATGAATCTTGTTTACAAGCTCTACCAAAATAGGATCTCGGCTCTGAGCTGCCTTGATCCTATCCCTCAATACTGATATGATTCTGAACTGAGCTAGCAATCCACCTGATCTGCTTATCTTCATCATCAATCCTTGATCCACTAACTGATGCATCTCTTGGATCAAAGGCCTTCTCTCCACACTAATGTGAGCAAGACTACCCGAGGACTTTTTACTAAAGGCATCTGCTACCACATTAGCCTTGCCTGGATGGTATAGAATATCACAGTCATAAATCCTTTAAAAGTTCTAACCATCTCCTTTGCCTCAAGTTCAGATCTCTCTACTAGAAGATATACTTCAAACTTTTATGATCAGTGTAAATCTCACAAGTTACCCCATACAAATAGTGTCTCTAGATCTTGAGAGCAAAGATCACTGTGGTCATCTCTAGGTCATGAGTAGGATAATTCTGTTCATGCTTCTTTAATTTTCTGGAAGCATAAGCTACTACCCTACCATTTTGCATCAACATACAACCTAGGCCAACTCTGGAAGCATCACAATACACAATGAACTTGTCCTCTCTATTAAGCAAAGTTAACACTAGAGCTGTGGTCAATTTCTCCTTTAGAAGCTGAAAATTGTTCTCACAAGCTTTTGACCATACAAACTTCACATTTTTTTGAGTTAGGTGGGTCATAGGTGTTGCAATTCTAGAGAAATCCTGAACAAATCACCTATAGTACCCAGCCAAACCCAAGAAACTTTGAATCTCAGTGACTATTGTCATTCTAGGCCACTCAGATATTGCCTTAACCTTTTTGTGGATCAACCTGAATACCCTCCTTAGACACTACATGTCTAAAGAATGCTACACTCTCCAACCAAAAATTACACTTCGAGAATTTAGCATAAAGCTGATGTTCTCTCAGTGTCTGTAGTACTATCCTCAAGTGATATACGTGTTCTTCCATACTTTTCAAATACACCAATATATCATCAATGAACGCTACTACAAACTGACCCATAAATAGTTTGAACACTCTATTCATCAGATCCATGAAAGCAGTTGGTGCATTAGTTAACCTGAAGGACATCAACAGAAACTCATAGTGGCCATATCTAGTACGGAATGTCATTTTAGGAATGTCAGCTTCACTAATCCGTAACTAATGATAACTCGACCTCAAGTCGATTTTGGAGAACAATTGTGCACCCTGAAGCTGATCGAACAAATCATCTATCCTCGGAAGAGGATACTTGTTCTTAATTGTCACCTTATTTAGCTCTCTGTAATCAATGCACAGTCTAAGTGTAATGTCCTTCTTCTTCAAAAACAAGACTGGTGCACCCCAATGAGAAATGTTGGGTCTAATGAAACCCTTGTCTAACAAATCTTGCAACTGGTCCTTTAACTATTTCAACTCTGCTGGAGCCATCCTATAAGGTGGCATAGAGATAGGAGCTGTGTCTGGAATCACACCAATGCAAAATTTGATCTCCCTGTGAGGTGGTAAACCTAGCAACTCATCAGGAAAGACATCTAGAAACTCAAATGCTATTGGAACATCTGAGATGGATGTCTTCTCCACTGTAGTATCCCTGATATCCTTTTCTCAACATCTTCCTAGCAGTGATGGCGGAGATAAGATTCTGAGGTGCAGAACTCTTGTCACCCACAAACTTAAATTCTTCATCATTCGAAATTCTAAAAATCACGTCATTACTCCGACAATCAACAGTGGCATAGTTATGAGATAACTAATCCATCCCAAGGATCATATCGAAATCCATCACATCCAGCAACACTAAGTCTACTGAAAACTCTCTTCCCTCTACTAACACCGGACTCATTGATCCATAACTGATGATAACCCGACCTCAAGTCGATCTTGGAGAAAAATTGTGTCACAACCCAAACCCGGGAGTCATGACCGGTGCTAGAGAACAGGAATTCACACGAATCTGAAACCCGTAGCAAGCCTTAAACACAATTAAAATTTAATCACATATATAAAAATATCTCAGAATTAAAACTTTTAATAATATAATGAAAACTCCATATCATATAATAATAAAATATTTATACAAATATTCAAATACACAACTTCAGTCTAAAACAACATTATATACTACACAAGATATACTACTACTACAGCGTCTAATAAAATACAAGAAAAGATGGCAATTCAAAATTTATATAAGTCAGCCGGGGAAGAAAGAGTTCGACGAAGAGAACTACTATACAAGGTTTGACTATAATTAAAGGGAGTCAGACCTCACTGAGTGAATCATTATTATATATATGCATGTAACCTAATGCACATACACACAAGGATCAATAATAATATTCGTATGTTTATATTTATATAAATTACATACAATCCACACGATTGCTTGAAAATATTTTTCAAGATTTATTTTGCTGGAGGATCAGAGTAGAACCCTAAAAATTTTGCAACCTCGATCTTTGAACCTCACTAGCCAACAGGCTCACTTAAATACCAAAATATTTCTCTTTTTCAAATTGACAGTGGACTGGCCCCGAGACACTAAGTCAATCGAGCTCCCGCTGGCTCACTGCCGGCATGATTGGTCCCGAGACACTAAGTCAACCGAGCTCCAGCAGTCACGCTCTCAATCATAATTCTTAATATAATAATTTAATCATCAATCAATATATCATAACCTAGCATTTAATGTACTATTGCGCAACAGTCCTAGTGTGACCCACTAGGTGGCACGTTCTACGACTATCCTCCAAAAATATTTATTTCGAGATAAATAAATATTGCATATTAAATAAAGTATTGAAATTATATAAAATATGCACGACATTCAAAATATTCAAATAATTATAGCATTAATTAATATATATAAAACATGTATATATAATAATGCAATAATAACAATAATTAAAATAAATGCAATATAATATATTGAAATTTGCATTTATTTAAAACTTGGATGCCAATATTATATTCTATATGCCATGCATACATATAATAATAACTCACAGGTATGCACTCCTCTACTCCGGTTCGGCTGGCCTGGTCCATAAGGCCTAGCTCGCGGTGTAGTTAAAAGGAAATAATAAATAAATAGTCTAAAACCAAATAATTAACAACAATTTCAATTAAAATCAAATAATTTGCTAAATTCCAATAATTTTCCGGAATTTACTAATAATTAACTAAAAATAGTAAATAATTCATAAAAATTATTT
>CATIWM010014569.1:0-19158 GCA_949671775.1 Mallotus repandus | reverse complement strand
ATTTCTCAAAGGTGGATCTTGTTATTCTTGGCGACCAAATTGATAATTATATTGTTGATATGAGATCTGATGATAGATTCTCAAATGTAAAAGGTATTAGTGATCTTGCCAAGAGATTGGTTGAATAAAAAAAGGATGTTGTATACCTTTTATTATATTTACTTGTGAGATTAGCTTGGCTTTTACTAATTGCTATTACAACTGTGGGAAGAGTATCTTCTACAATGAAACTAGCGAAGAATCGGCTACGCAATAGAATGTGTGTGTGGTCACTCCAGGGAGGAAAATAGGATCAGTGTGTTTATAGCATCGAGAAACATATGCTAATGGCGACCATCTATTGGATTTCCATTTGTTATTATTTGTTGGAGGGTCTATCTGAATAGGCCTTGTAGATTGGAGTCGCCATCCGACTTGAATCGGGAAGAAGTGAATTAAAAATCCACTTCAATAACTAGAGAATCCAAGTTCGGGGGGTAGGAGTTACTTATCTTGTTTCTTATTATACACCGTGCTCATTTATTCACTACTTCACCCTAGTTTCAGTTTTATGATGCATTTTACCACACTTGATCATTAGTCAACTTAAATTGGAAATAAAGCGCGAGGTAATTGGATTGACAAGCATTCATCATATAATAAATAATTAAGCAAATAACCACGTAAGCAAGTAAGCATGTAGGACACAAGCGTGCAAGGAGTAATAAAAATAAACAAGCAAATAAGCAGAATAAAAATGGGGAAAAGGATTAAGGATTACAACCCAGGAGAAGAACCTATTCTAATAAATACATCCAAGATAGAAATAAAGGGGGAATCAGGATTAAGGATTAAATTTCCTTGAAAATGACTTTTCTATTAATTACATTAAAATAGAAAAAAGAAATAAAAGTCTTATTCTAATAATCTTACAAAACAAAGGTTAACTTTCATACACATGCAAGCACACATCACATTTAAGGCAATTTAATATATTTCATTCATAATTAAAATAATAAATAAAGAAATAATTAAACACATAAGCAAATAAGGATGCTAATGGATGCATGATGCAAGATTTTGGAATTTGGGTACTTTAGTGTGATGTCACCATTTTTATTATGAAAATAAGATTCCTATAATGAGGAAAATATTAGGGAATTAAAGTGGAAAAGTACAAATAAAATGATAAAAGTGACAAAGATCTAATTCTCACCATAAAAATATTACCTTTATGATGAAAATAATAAATTTATCAAAGGAAAGCAATAAAAATGGCAAGGATAATAAATATGCAATAATAATAATGCAAATGGAGTAATAAAAGGGATCTTAAAAATATTATTTTCACCATAAAGATGAGAACTTTATGATAAGAATAATAAATTTATCAAGGAAAGCAATAAAAATAATAAAAAATGCAATTAATATAATTAAAAATAATAAAATGCAGAATTAAAAATATTAAAATTATATGGATGTCATTTCCACTATAAATATATCTACTTTATGATTTAAATGACATTTTACCCCATAAAGGAAAAAAGGCAATAAAAGTCACAAAAATGTAACTAAAATGATAAAAATATGGAAATATTAATATAAATAAATAAAAATACAGAAATGAGTAAATTAACATGATAAAGATGGTATTTCTACCATAAAAATGTTAGCTTTATGATAAAAATGTCAACTTTACCATAAAAGACAAAAATATGGCAAAAATGGCGAAACTATGATACAAATTATGAAAATGTAGGAATAAATGTGCAAATAAATAGAAATGACAGAAATAAAAATATGAAAATGATAAAGAGGGTACTTTTACCATGAAAATATAAACTTTATAATAAAAATATCAAATTTACCATAAAAAGAATAAATATGATAAAATTGGGGAAAATGTAATAAAAAACTGAAATAAATACATAAATAAATTGAAATGATAGCAATAAATATATAAAAATAATAAAAATGATATTTTTACCATAAAAATGTAAATTTTATGATAAAAATACCAAATATACTATAAAAAGCATAAAATCAACATAAATAGAAAAGAGGCAATAAAAGTAAATGAAAATGTAGAAATATTTAAATAAATAAATAGAAACGACAGAAATAAAGTAGTAGAAATAATAAAGATGACATTTTTACAATAAAAATGTAAACTTTATGATAAAAAAAGGCAAAATTTACTATAAAAGGTATAAATGCAATAAAAATTGTAAACAATACCATAAAAAGAATAAAAATACATAAATAAATGCATAAATAAATAAAATTATAGAAATAAAAATATTGAAGTTATAAAGGTGACATTTTTACCATAAAAAATTTTCATGAATAACATAAATATGATAAAAAAAAATAGGGATAATAGCATTTTAAGTCCTATAAGTATAGTCAATTTAACAATTAAGTCCTACAAGCTAATTCCTTCTCAATCGAGTCCTAATGCTTTTTAAATATAACCCCATTAGTCCTCGACTGTTAAAAGAAACGGAAATAACTGATGTGGCAAAAACGACGTTGCTTAAATCTAAACTTTCTTGCCACGTCCTCTCCTTATTTAAGTGGCAATGGTTGAAAAACTCTTCTCCTCTTCAACTCTCCGAATCTAGCAATTCATTATGCCAAAATAACAAGGGAAAGGAAGATAGGTTGTTTCAATTAAAACAAGAATCAACATGTCAAAACTATCAACTTTTTTTGGAGTATAAATGATATAATAAATAGATAAGCCACAACAAGAATCTCTATATCTTGACACCAAAATAACATTTGTAATTGTTCTAGAAACAAACTCATGCTGAAAGTATAAATCTTTTTTTGCGTCTCTCTATTGTCCAGAAAACTACCCTAATATGAAGCATTCAAGCGAACCCTAATCCCATATTTTAGTAACAAAACAAGCATCTAGAAAGTCAAATAAGCCCAAAATCACAAAAAAAAATCTAAAAGCAAAGTAAATTGAAATTTCCCAGAAACCCAAAAAATCCAAATAAAGGTAATATCTATTAGAGTAAAGATTAAGTATAAGCACTAACTGGTTACATGATGATGTGGGTTACAGAGAGCTTTGACTAAGAAGGGGTCGACCATTGATTCCTTGTCATTAATTGCTAAAATTGCCTCAACATCAAAATCCTCCTCATACCCATCGTAGAATTCCAAGGAACTCCCTTGTGAATCAGAGTACTTATCACACGAATTTATCAAATTCGTAACTTTTGCCTCATTTATAAAATTGGGCTTTTCAATGATAGTTTGATGAAGAAGAAAACATAATTGGTTCATTGAAAACTTGAAAAGGCTAGAGCAATTCTGAGGTTGATAGGCATTCATAAAAAAGTAGAGTATCCTGATGAGTTTTGTCAATTTACGAGGATAATTGAGGTGCTTAAAGGAAAAGATGTTTGGATAGGCAATGGAGAGAAGGGTAGCAACTTCATTATAGATTTGGTTTGGACATTTTTTAGGAGTACAAGGTTTTCTAGTGGAGATAGCCAATGGTGAATTGCTAGATTCAAAGAGTTGAAGATGGAGAAGAGGTTTTCCACCATTGCCACTTAAACAAGGAGAAGACGTGGCAAGAAAGTTTAGATTGAAGCGATGTCATTTTTGCATCATCATTGATTTCTATTTCTTTTAACAGTGTAGACTAACAGAGTTATATTTAAAAAGTATTTGGACTCGATCAAGAAGGAATTAGCTTATAGGACTTCATTGTTAAATTGACTATACTTATAGGACTTAAAATGTCATTATCCCTAAAAAATAGTAAAAATGCAATAAAAATGAGAAAAATGCAGAAATATTAATAAAATAAATAAAAATATTGCAGTAAATATAATAAATTAAAATGATGCAAAAATAATAATAAAATGCTAACTTTACACTAAAATACCTAAATAGAGAAAAATATGCAAAAATAATAAAAAAAATAAAAAAGGAATGCAAACACTCCCGGAAACACCCGAACTTCCCACTACTTCAACATATCTTATATCCAAACTTTAAATCACCACAAAAATCACAACTTTACCAATATAATAAATATTTACAATAAAATGAATAAAAATGCTAGAAAATGATAAAAATGATAAAAATAAGATGAAGAATATGATAAAAATGATATTTTTAATGGAAAATGATTAAGAGATCCTCAAGGGACTGGGATTTACCCTTGTAGCGTGCTTTAACAAAGAAGGAGCTCGGTTTGGATTTAATGGTCTAAATCCTAAGACAAAATAAGAGAAAAAATTTATTTTTGTTTAGTGTTTGGTGTATATGGGGTCTCCAAGTACTTTAGGAGAGAGAGTGAGAAAGTCTCCTAGAACAGTAGCCTTTTCTCTCTCTATGACACTATCTCAAAATTTGTGCGAAAATCCCTTCCAAAAGAGGAAAAAATCATTTTTTGATAGTCTAGGCTTGAGGACCCATGCTCTAGGGTTCAAGACCCATGCGCGTGGGTAATTTTACCCACACTCTTGAGTCCAAGACCCATGCACATGGGTCATTGAACCCATGCAGGGGCAAATGGGTCATTTGACCCACGGGTTTGGTTGATAACCCACACTTGTAGGTCATTGACCCAAACTCGTGGGTTGACCCATCCCCATAGGCTTTTCCCCAACATTTTGGTCATTTTTGGCCCAATTTCGCTCTTTTTTGGTTTTTGGTTACTTTTTGCTATTTGTTGGATTTCTTTCAGGTTTTTTCTCGATCTAGGCACGCTCGAGAAAACTTTAAGGGGAGTTTTCCCCCTGTTTGAGTAAAAGGAATCCTTCATCATTGAATTTTTGGGGGATTGTTAAAATTTGGATATCAACATCTCCACCATTAACTAAGGATCAGATTAAGACTTAGAAGACACAGTCTAAAGGAAAAGCACCAGTTATTGCTAATCCAATTGTAGAGGAAAAGAAAGTGATGATGGAAGAATATGCTCAGATTACTAAACAACTTCAAAAGTTGCAAACTCAAGTGAAGTAGGCATCCACAAGTTTTGACATTGATGAGTTATGAGCATTTGGGAATCTTAATCTCCCATCCAATTTCAAAATGCCTGAAGTGAATAAGTATTCTGGCATTGGCAATCCGAAGCTGCATCTTTAGCACTACAAAACTATGATGTCCACTATTCTAGGATTGACAGATGATCAGATATGGGGTTTGTTCTTATTTTCTTTATAAGGCTCAGCTCTTACATGGTACCTTCAACTTGATAATACTGTGAACGAGAATTGAAAGGAAGTTATGAACCAGTTTCTTAATCAGTATTCTTATAATACTCAGATTAAAGTCTCTTTGATGGATCCATAGAGTTTGACTCAAAGGTTGAATGAATCCTTTGTTGATTACATCACAAGGTTTATAGAAAAGGTTGCTTGTGTGAGAAATAGACCGGATGAGATTGATCAAGTTATAATTGTGTAGGAAAATGCTCAAGATTCTATCAGACTGGAAATTAGGGTCATGAGTATAAGATCATTTACAAATTTATATTATATTAGGGTTAAAGTTGAAAGGATTGCCAGATTCATAAAATCTGTGCAAGTTTAGAAGAAAGGAACTCAATCTTCATATGCTTCGAAAGCAGCTACTGCTACTTCTTGTCCTATGCTAGCAAATATAAGGTCGAGGTAATTTTCTAAGTTTCCCATACCACTGTCTAAGGTATTTGAAAGACTGTGCAAGAGTGGACTAATAAAGCAATTAGAACCAAGGTTGTTGCAAAAAACTCTTTCACCTAATCATAACCCGAAAGAATTCTGCAAGTACCATTAGCGAGTGGGACATGACATTGATAATTGTTTTAAACTCAAACATGTGATTTAACACCTTATTGATCAAGGTAAGATTCAGAATTCGAAACATGCTAAGCCTGCATAAGAGGTTAAGAAGGTGATGATGATTGAAGATGAATGTATCAATGAAGAATTTCTGATGAAGCATTTTGAGCTAGTCAATAGTAGGAAAAAGGCTAAAGAAGAAGAAGATTATCAGAATCTTGATCAATTGAGTCCTCAATTTGTTTATATTGTCACTTACAATCCACCAGTAATCCAAATTCCATTTGAAGAAGTAGTGCCTCCAGATTGAGCTTTTCTTGAATAACTAAGTTATTAACAAGTTTGGAATACTCTGGCTAAATTGATATGGAATTTTGATTATTTGGTGAAGTACTCTAAGCCGACATTTGTAGATATTTTGTTTGACTCAATCATTCCAAGTGAATGTGATCTAGAAGGATCTATTATTAACTACAATTAATTGGTTATATTATGGGTTGGTTAGTTATAATCAATAAATAGTTAAATCTATAAAAAAAATAATAACCAGTGATTGTGAATGGTTAAAACTCATTTACTAATTTTACTTATCTATTTTAGGAAAATGATGATGTATATAAATCGTATTTGCTCGAATAAATTAATCAATTAATTGAAAGCATTTTCATAGCTTGAAACTTTTTTTCTTCTCTCTTATTAAGCAGTCCACTTCCAAAGGAAAGTAGCGACAATTATTTCTACTAAAAGTTCTATCTCCTAGAAGTTTTGGATCTACTGGTATTAGAGCACTAGATTTGAAAGGGGTAAAGGTGGTTTATGGTCCTAACTCGCAGCTGACGCAAAACTTCTAAAGAAGAACTTGTAGTTCCTTTGCTTATACATCAGAAGCCAAGGTCAAAGAAAGGAGAAATATCAGAAGAAATAAATAAAACTAGTGATAATGATGATTGTATCACCAAGCTTGAAGAACATGTGCAACTATTTTCAGCATCTATTTTTGAACTAGTGGAAAATTTAAAAACCTTGAAACATTCACATGCATCCCTTTTAAAGAGAAAGGTCATCAATGACAGTGAGGATGAGGAAGACAATATCCAAGAAGACAACACCAAGGAAAAAGGAAATCAAAGAAATGTAAGTGCCTTAAAAATTGATTTTAAGGTTCAAATTCCTACTTACATTGGTGTTACAGCTGCTGACAAATTAGATAATCAGATAGACACATGAAAAACTTATTTCAATATACATAACTATTCTAATGCTAAAAAGATCTAATTTGCAAGCCTTAAACTCTCAAGCCACGCTATCATATGGTGGAAGTCATGCCAAAAATGGTACAACATTTTAGTGTTGACTTGGAGTAAATTCAATAAATTATTAAGAAATTAATTTTATCAAGTTGGATACGAAGAAGAAAGGTGGTACAAATGGTAGCACTTCAATCAAAAGTTTGGTCAATTAGTGCAAGACTATACCTATGAGTTCCATAATCAAGCATTGGTATTAGATATAGATGTTGAAGATTGCAATGTCTTTATGAAATATATCAGAGGACTTGCCGGATATATAGGGAAAGAACAAAAAATTTTCACCGTTGAATAAATTGAAGAAGCTACAGTCAAAGCCATTGCCATTGAGGCCAAATACAAAACACATGATAAGAAGGATGACAAACATACAACTGTAAGTATATCTGATTGGAAGAATAAAGGGAAACAGATCAAGGATGCCTAACACAGAAAAATTACTATGATCATAATAATTCTAGCGGACATGTCAAGAGCAAGTGATTGATACTTCATCCTGAGTTGAGACAAAAAATCAAAGGAATAATTAGGTAAGGAACAATAGGAAGGCCATGTTTACAGTGCAATAGGCATAAGACCTTCCAAAGTTGAAGTAACTTGACACTACACTTGCCTTAATGACTTCACTGCTGCAGATGCTTATAACAGTGAAGAGTTGTTCCATTTGAACATTTAAGTGAAATAGAGTGTTGTACAAGCAATTGTTAATCCTAGAAGTCAAAAGAATATTATTTCAGAGGCTCTAGTGAAGTAGCGTTAGAAATAATGCCACACCCTAAGCCTTACCCACTAGGCTAGATTCAGAAGGACATTGACATGCTGACTATAAAACAATGTACCTTCAAATTTGTAATCACTAATTACATCGATGAAGGGACATGCGAGGTGGTTCCTTTAGACGTATGCCAAGTTATATTGGGTAGTCCATATTTATGGGATCATGATGCAATTCATTATATGAGGCTTCGCAAGTATAATTTGGTGAAGGTTGGAAAGGAGTTCCACATCAATGCTTGTAAGCCCCAAACTATAGAAAATTTGCTAACTGTTAAATAGACCAAGTGATTAGTTAACTCTTATGGGCGATTCATCTTATTGATGATTAGACTGCAATATCAATGTGTTTATATTATTACTTTGTCAACGGTGACTCTAACACCTTCATGATGTTCCGATATTTGAAAATTACAGAAGGATTTTAAGGATCTTTTTCAGGATGTACAGGGATTACCACCGTAAAGAGCTGTAGAACATGAAATTCAGTTGGTAGGAGATTTACCTCTACCAAACTTGGGTTTATATCACACCTCTTTAATAGAAAGTGAAGAAATTAAGAACCAAATATAAATACTTCTTGAATAAGGAGTTATCAAGCCCAATTGCTCACCATGTGGTTTACCAGTGCTACTTGTGCCCAAGAAAGATGGAGGACGGCGCATGTGTGTAGATTATGGAGCACTTAACAAAATCACTATCAAAAATCAATATCCGCTACCAAGGATTGATGACCTCTTAGATCAACTGCATGGTGCTCACTTCTTCACCAAACTTGATTTGAAATAAGGTTATTATCAGGTATGCATCCATGAAGAAGATACTTGGAAAACTGCTTTTAAAACGAAGTAGGATTGTTTGAGTGGTTAGTTATGCCATTCGGACTATGTAACGCTCCAACTACCTTTATGCGGTTGATGAATCATTGCCCTTTCATTGATGACTTTGTCATTGTCTATCTGGATAACATACTAATCTAAAGCATCATATGGGAGGTCCATCTTTCTCATATTGCTCAGGTTATGGAGGTTTTACAAGCTAACCAACTACAGTTGAACATGAAGAAATGTGAATTCAGAAAGCAAGAGCTTTTATTGGAGCAGGAAAGCTCAAGCTAGATCCAGAGAAAGTACAAGTTATTAATTAATGGCCCACACCCCGTTTAGTGACTGAAGTTCAAAGCTTTATAGGTGCATGCCAATATTTGAGAAGTTTATTAGACATTTTTCTCTAATTGCAGCACCATTACATTCTCTTATGAAGGCCAATCAAAAGTTTGAATGGTCAAAGAAACATGAAGAATCCTTCCAGTTATTGAAACAAAAGATTACTGAGGCCCAATGTTAGCATTGCCAAATATACAGAAAGCATTTGAAGTAGAAGCAGTTGTATCTAACTACGTAATGGGAGCCATACTACTTTAGGATGGAAAACCAGTTGCATACCATTCTGAGATGTTTAGTGGACCAGTTCTGAACTATCCAACTTATGACAAGGAGCTATATGCCTTGCATCAAGTTGTGAAGCACTAGAGAGCTTACTTGTTAGGGAAGGAAGTTGTGGTACACTCTAATCATAAGTCGCTTCAGTGTCTAACTACATAGTCAAAGTTATAGCAAGCTCGACATATAAAATGGATGTCTTCCCTACAACAATTCAATATTATCATTAAGTACAAGAAGGGAATGACTAATAAGTTAGTGGATATGCTATATCGGCCCCTTACACCAGTAAGTTCTGCATTATTAGTGACTATATAGATCCAACATATAGTTTTTTTTTAGTATGCGAAAGGGTATGACAAAGACACTAATTTTAGTTTAGCTCGTGCTAAGTTTCAACGAGAGAAGGCTAGTGAGTTTCAACAGAAGAATGGACTAATGTACAAAGGAGCGCAATTGTGCATACCATAAGACGGTGATACTTCTAAAGTTACAGGACATTTTAGAGTAGAGAGAACTTTAGTAAATCTTTGTCTATATGTCTTTTGGCCAAAGATGCACCTAGATGTCTCTCGGTACATAAGAGGTTGTATTCTATGTAACACCTAGAAGCCTTCAAATAGGAAGTTAGGACTATATCTTCCACTACTAGTACCTAGCCGACCTTGGGAGAGCATTTTAATGGACATTCATAGAGGATTACCTAAAACCAAGTCCCAAAATAATTACTTGTTCGTAGTTATGGATCGCTTTAGTAAGATGGTGATACTCATTCCATGCAAGAAGACTGTCACAGGAGAAGGGGCAGCTAAATTATTTTTCCATAATGTTTAAAAACATTTTGGCCTCCCAACATCAATTATATCAGAAGGAGATAGTTGATTCTTAGGCTATTTTTGGAGGTCCTTATAGGGTATGATGGATACCGAGTTAAAGTACAGTACTGCTTTTCATCCATAGACAGATGGCAAACTGAGGTTGTTAATCAGATTATGGTACATTTATTAAGGGGTTATAGTTCCAAGCATCCAAAAATATAGGATGAAAGTCTCCCCTACTTACAGTTTACTTTTAACCTGGTGATTCATGGCTCCACATTAAAATCTGCTTTCGAGGTTTATTTGGGTTACTTACCTCAAAGCCCTTTTAACATGGCATTCACTATATATGACAAACCATTAAGTGGAAAGGAAGAAGAAGAACATGTTCAAGCATAAAAATTTCTCGAATGAGTTAGAAAGATTCGCTCAAAAGTGGAAGTAGAACTGCAACATTTATAGCAACAGTATAAAAATTGCCATGACAAACATCATAGACCATGTAATTTTAAAGAAGGTGACCTAGTATGGCTACACCTTAGTAAAGAGCGGTTACAAGGAGAAGGAAAGAAATTGAAGCCTATCAGATATGGACCATTCACAATCATCAAGAAATTGGTGATAATGCCTTCCAGCTCGACCTACCACCATACATGCATATGTACTCAATCATTAAGGCTAAAAACTTAAAGTTCTTTAAACCATCTATTGGATGATGATCTTGATGAGGACACCCATCTTCCCTTAGTTGATGACTTGAATATGGAGTGAGAAGATCCTTTAGAGGATGACTGTATATTAGAGCAAAAGGTTCATGAAACCCAGCATGTAAAGCATGAGTATTTCCATTTAAGCAGAAAAAGTTTACTTCCCAGCTAATCTAAGTGGTACATATGGGATAAGGTAGCTATAAAGTTTCCTTATCTCTACATAACTTAAGCAGGAGCTCAAGGTTCCTAAATGAGGGAGCCGTGATCTAGAAGGATCTATTATTAGCTATAATTAATTAGTTATATTATGGGTTGGTTAGTTATAATCAATTAATAATTAAATCTATAAAAAATAATAACCATTGATTGTGAATGGTTAAAACTCATTTACTAATTTTAATTATCTATTATAGGAAAATGATGATGTATATAAATCGTATTTTCTCGAATAAATTAATTAATTAATTGAAAGCATTTTTATAGATTCAAACTTCTTTTCTCTACATTTTTCTCTTCTCTACATTTTTTCTCTTCTCTCTTTTTAAGCAGTCCACTTCCAAAGGAAAGTAGCGACACCTATTTCTACTAAAAGTTCTATCTCATAGAATTTTTGGATCAAGATGGGGTGAGGAATTTAATAACAATAAAGAAATGAATTATTGTGCTAGTTATGTGGATGATCATTTTTTATGGGTTGGAGAAAATTCAGGTAATATACCTCCAAATTTTTGGAACTTATGGAAGGAGAAGATTCCACTAATGATGATAATTTACAGTTGTACTTCGCTGACTTGTGGGAATTATCGAGCAATGATGAGATGAATGTGAGTTATGTCACTAAAAGTGAGAAGTACTATTATAATCCTCCTATGCCATAAAAGGATGGGTCACCAATGCAAGATAAAGGAAAGCAAAAAGTGTTTGAAGAGGAAGAACATGATACTGTTTTGAAGTAATTGAAGCAAACAAAAGCTAATACTAGTGTGTGGAATTTATTGGTTGCATTAAAGAAGCATAAGGATTCTATGTATGAAGCTCTTGAGCACTTGCTAATTTCTATAGAATTTACTCCAGAAGAGTTGGTGATGTTAGTAGGTTTCAAAGAAAATACGGAGATTTCTTTTTTTTTAACAAAGACCTGATAGATTTAGGGAGGAAATATTACAGAGGTTTGTATATCCAAGCCAAAGTGAAAGGTTTCGTGGTCCCATGTGTTATGGTTGATGATGGATCAATAATTAACGTTTGTCCTTTTAAAGTTCTGAAAAAACTAAACATGACAAAGGAAGATATTACAAAGTCTCATATGGTGATTAAAGCATATAAAGAGTCCAAGAGAGCTGTGAAATGTACTTTTAAGACAATTGCAAAAATTGAGCCAATTGAAACTGTGGTTGAATTTGTTGTTCTTGATATCCAAATCATATATGCGTTACTTTTGGGATGACCTTGGTTCCATCCTCTCGGAGGAGCTCCTTTGAGCTCCTTTAACTCTCCACTAGAATATTAAATTCCCTTATGAAGGAGTGTGATCACTATCGAGGCTGAATATGAAGATCGTTGTTTTGTGGTTTATTCTGATATAGGTCCACCTGGATTTCAAGTTGCTAATATTTTTAATGATTATATGGATTCGAAAGTAGCTATATTGTTGAAGAAGTCAAAGTTTATACCTAGTATAGCTAGTTTGGGTAAAAATCAACAAAGGATTGTTCAATTCCCAGATTTCAAGAATCAAATACTCATGGATTGAGTTATTTACCTAAACAAGCTCAGAAAGCAAGCATTCAAACTGAAAATGGGGCGTTTGTTTATCTGGGAGGTAAAAGGATTTACATGAAGAAATATGAAAAGACTAAAGGTTGGGAGATGTGGCAAAAAGATCTAAGAGATTTAAAGAAGGCCAAACTGTGGTTCGAAATGTTGTAACTGCTATGGACACTAGGATTAAGCTTTCACCACTTACTACTATTAGTGTTGAGAACTTTATTTTGGATAATGTTAAACCTGTAGTATGTTTAGAAAAGGATGTTTTTAGTGCTGACTATATAATTTTTGATGATGCTTTCTTCTCTAAGTTTAATGCAATAACCTCAGATTTCACTTACTTGTTCGATGTTTATTCTAATGGAAATGTGCATACACTTGATCATATCATAAGCATTTTATACTTAAATTCTATTCATATTGAACCATTTAATATAAGTGATACTAAATCGTCCAAAGAACTCCAATTGGCAATAAGTCTTTCTTTTTGAAGAAAAAATTAAGCTTGAGAGGATAACAAAAAAATGGAAAATAGTTTTTGCTTGGAGCTATGATGATATGCCAGGAATAGATCATGAAGTGGCTGAGTATTTTATTCTAACTGATCTTAGAATAAGGCCAATAAAGTAGAAATTTAGGCATCTAAAACCTAAATGGGCTCTAAAGATAAAAGAAGAAGTCAATAAGCATATATAAACTGAATTTTTAGAGGAAGTTGATTATCTAGAGTGGTTAGCCAATATTGTCCTTTCCCCAAAAAATGAATGTGTGTTGACAACAGAGATTTGAACAAGGCAACTCCAAAAGATGATTTTCCATTGCCTCATATTGTTCTAATAAACTCTGCTGTTGGTAAAAAGTATTACACTTGTGCAAATGGAATGCCAAGATTTAATTAGATAATGGTGGTTGTCGCATGCAAAGCTAAAACTGCTTTCATCACAGAATGAGGCTCCTTTTGTTACAAAGTATCACCATTCGGATTAAAAAATGATGATGCAACATATCAGAGAGCTATGACAAAGGTTTTCAAAGACATGATTCATTAAGAAATGGAAGTGTATGTCGATGATATGGTGGTTAGATCGAAAACATTTGAAGACCATTACAGAGATCTAGAGAAGTTTATGGAAAGGTTGATAAAGTTTAGTGTGAGACTCAACCCAAAGAAATGTGATTTTGCAGAATCTTCATGTAAGTTGTTGGGATATGTGGTCAGTTCAGAAGGCATAGAAATTGACCAAGATAAGATCAAGGCAATTCGAGAAATGCAAACTCCTAAAATAGAAACAAAAATAAGTTCTTTCTTAGGTCATCTTCAGTATATCAACAAATTTATCTCAAAAATGTCTTCAATATGTGAACCAATATTCAGATTGTTAAGGAAGGATTAGCCCATAGTTTGGATTGAACAGTGTCAAATTGCATTTGATAGGGTTAAGCAGTAATTGTTGAATCCTTCAGTACTCAGGCCACCATAACTAGGAAATACACTTGTCTTGTATCTATGTGTTGAAGAATCTGCATTAGGGGCAATGTTAACTCAAGCAGATGATAGCGGGATAGAGTTTGCATTTTATTACTTGAGTAAGAAGTTGCTTCCATGTGAAGAGAAATACAAGATCATTGAGAAGATTTATCTGGCTACAGTATGGGCAACAAGAAAACTTCAGCACTATTTTCAGTCTTACAGAGTGTAAGTTATTTCAAAGATGGATCTGATGAAATATCTATATGCTACTCCTTCATTGGTTGGTAAACTGGGTAGATGGTTAATTTTGCTCTCTGAATTTGATATTGAGTATTGTTTCTCCAATTTTTTGGTTTTTAGGTGAGTGCTAAAAAGATTGTTGGTTGTGAGCATGCCAGAGGAGAAATTCCTCAAAATAAAACTGTGACTTCTTTTTTAGATTGATTGTGGATTCCCAAACTCCTTTACCATAATTCATTTGGATTTCAAGTAGATGAAATAATATTTAATGGAAAATTGAGCTTCTTAAACAGTGAAAAGAAATTATATTAATTGATATTGAACACAAGCTAACAGATGATTAACAAGAGAGATTGTTGAAAACAAGAATTGAAAATTATGCTAAAGATTGTCGAAATAAAATTTGCTAATGATGATTGTTAATTGTAGATGATGTTATAGATGATTTGTCTGTGTCTTCTCCTTTGCTTTTATAGGCTTCTTTTACTTGCAAGCTACTTCTCCTATTTAATTCTTCAGGTTCAAGAGTTTCTACCATTTCATGGGAAATAAATTCACGTACACACCTTCTTCTCCAAGCTGATCTTTTTCCCTAAGGCACTTCAGAATCTCCAAAGTCTTCTAAATCATTTCAGAATCTTCTTATCTTATGGGTTGGACTTTTAATTAATTTTGGGCTTAAGAAAATTAATTAAATCACATGGCCATTAGTTTTAACACATTTCAAAAAATTTCAATTATGGCACAAACAATGGCCCCCACATGTAATTAGCTTAGGTAATCCAATGCTAATTTACATGTGAAATAAAAAAACATATTTATGCAGCTTAAACTCCCTTCTTCTTTGTGAAAAATCAAAACGAAATTTAGTGAGCCTGATAACCCAATAAACAAAAAGCACTAAGAAAAATCTCAAAGACAAATGCAAAGGTGGCAAAAATGAGCTTTATAAATTTTTTCTGCACTTCCCCAGCTATCACTGTCGACCAATCTCAACCAAGTTCCTCTTCTTTTTCTGCCAAAAAAAAAATTCAATTTCAAATTTTTGTAAAAAATTAATTAATTGCTCATTAATTTTCCAAACTCCCAAAGAAAATTTTAGTGTTTCTTAAAAAAATTTATCAATTTTTACTCCTTTTTCCCCAAATCACGTACTCCTTTTGATTTAGCAAATTTCATTAAGGCATTAGTTTTCACAGCACCTTTTTGCTTTAACCAATAGAACCTTAACATGTTAACCAATAAAACCTTTTTGCCTTAATATGTCCTGTAACTAAATAAAAACTTGCGTGGGACACGTTTTTTTTAAAGCAAAAGGCCATTTTTCTTCTTTACTTTTTCCTTCTTCCTTTTATTTTGCTTTTTCTTTGTCTTCTCTTCCATTGCTTTCTTCTTCTTCTTCTTTAATTTTTTTTACTTTCTCTTGTTTTCATCGGACTGTCAATTTTGTTTGGTCATCCTCACACCACCGGACATCATCAAATCATCACCATCTCACTGGGGCAGCAACTCCTTGCTGATCTACTAGCCCCTTTCATCACAGAATAGCAGCCAGACAACATCCATCCTCCATGGTGGGTTGCTGCCCAACTAATCACTGCCACCAAGTCGCACCCAACAGCTTTTATTGTTGTTTCTTTGGCTGAATTTTGTGGGTAATTTCTCCAAAGTAAATCAAATTTTAGAACCCATTTCAGAAAAATTAAAAGAGGTAGAACTTTTCTTTGTTTAATTTCAAATGGGTTTGTATTTGTTGAGATTCAATCTTAGGATTAATTGCCATTGGATGTGAATTCTTATGACTTGGTAATTGCGATATATTTATCTCTTTTAGAGAATATTTAGCCATTGATTTAATTTTTGGAATTGCTCAAAAAATTATATTCTTGGATTTTAGCCAAAATTAATTCATGTATAATTTGGCTTTTCCTTTGAATTTATTTATGAGGTGAATGATTAGCAGAAAATAATTTTATTTTGGCAATAACTCAAAATTGTATTAATTCTTGCCAAATAATTTGTGTATCATAATTTGGCTATTTATTTGTAAGCTCTTGTTGCATTGGCAATGTTTAGCCTTCACTATTTTTATGCTTAAATGCTTGTTTGGCTAAATGCGATAACCTTGATGGCCTTGAGTGCTTTGAGATGTAGAGGTTGGTCCAACCAAAAATTTAATTTTCTAATCTTGTTCATTTGTCTTGTTAATTATTTTATTTCGGCTTTATTTTGGCCATCTTTATGCCAAAATAATTTTACATCTTCAATTCACACAAAAGAATAATTTTGAACTCTTAGCCAAATTAATTTTGAACTTTTTTCAAGGCATCTCTATACCGCCCGGATGTTGAGCATTGTTGGCCTTACTTTATGTATAATGCTTCCAAGAACTATGTTCTATTATAGATCAACATCTACATGCAAATGCAAACACAATATATACACATAAGCACAAAACGATATGATGATATGATGCATGAACATGGCAAATGACATAATAATAAGATGACGCAAGATCATGGTATATGACATAATAATAGGATGATGTATGATCATAGCATATGCTAAACTAATGCATGTAGATTTAATCATGGCACACATGTACAACATAGTAACATACTACAATAATAATACACAAACATGGTATTTAACTATAATCATGCAATAATAATAAAACATGTGAACATGATAAATAAAATCAACAAAGCAAGCAATTAACCCATGGCATGGTAATTATGGTATAATCATTATATGAACATATATATATGCATGTTAAGTAATGAAAATGACTAAATTAAAAGAGAAGAGGGATGAGAATGACTAACGCTTTTCACGAATATCCCCCCATGATTGCTTCATATTCTGAGTGTTGGGGCAATAAAACATTTAATTTGAAAAATGAAATAAAAATAACTTTAAAATCCTAAATAAGTAGCTGCATACTATGATTATGAGATATGGCATATGGATGTTAAAACAACTTTTCTTAATGGAAACCTAATTGAGGATGTATATATGACATAGCCATAGAGTTTTGTTAATCCTAAGAATTCTAAAAAAGGTTTGCAAGCTTTAAAGATCTATTTATAGATTGAAGTAAGCTTCTCGGACTTAGAATCTTAATTTTGATGAAGCAGTCAAAGAGTTTGGATTCATCAATAATGAAGATGAAACTTATGTTTACAAGAAAGTTAGTAGGAGTGTAATAGTTTTTCTAATGCTATATGTTGATGACATATTACTCACTGGAAATGATATTCATAGTCTAAAAAATGTTAAATCATGGTTAGGGAATTGTTTCTCAATGAAAGACTTAGGTGAAGCTGCCTGTATTTTAGGCATCAAAATCTATAGAGATAGATCTAAGAGGCTTATTGGCCTAAGTCAAAGCACTTACATTGACAAGGTACTAAATAGGTTTAGTATGCAAAACCCTAAAAGAGAGGTTTTGCCAATGTTCCACGACATTAGTCTATCTGAGGTCATTAAGTATGTGACTTGATAGTAAAACTCTTAGGTAATAAATATCCTTGGTCTATCATTGTTGTGGGAACAATAATGAATAAAGACTAGTATGAGGTTGACTAATGATTATGTTTTATTGATCATATATATGCGATATTGAGTCAAACACATAGGTACATAATTAGAGAAATGATGTATTGGATCGACCCACTATAAGAATACTACATGGATAATTGTCAAGAGTAATTCTCATCACAGTAATATTATTTGAGTCCTCTGACATGAAATCACCATGGTTTCCAGCATGATGAGTTCTATATTTTGACACATTCTTAAATCATCTTTAACCGGATGGTAAAACAGGTTGTGATTAGATATGAAATGCATTATATGAGGAATATGAGTGATTAAAATAGAATTTGTCCCTCGGTTATTTTGAGAAGATATCTGTAGGCCCAAGTAATCTTAGACCGGCCCTATATGCATCTTTTTGTATGCTATGTATTAAAATAAATTATATAAAATGTAGTCTGACTTCAAGCTTTATTTTAAAATGGTTATCAAAGTTTAATTTTATATTTTAGTTAATAATTTTCAAAATCTAAGTTATTCTGGTGAAGTGCTGGTTACGGTACAATTAAGAATAAGGATGAATTTCTTATCCAGAATCAAATAAGTCATTTTGGATATTTTAGAATTAATTTCAGTAAAAATTAAGTTACTCTTAAATAATAGAATGAAATCCTTATTTTTGATAAATAGATAAAAAGGCCCTTAACAAATTACAAATATGTTCATAATATTTTAAATAGTTGACAAATAAGTCTTTATTTTAGTAAAAAAAAATTATTAAAAATATTTTATTTTATAACTATATTTAATTCTTTTATGACTTGTAAAATTTAAAAATCTAATAATATATAATATAAATATAAATTTAGTATTCATAATAAATTTTAGTAGTGTCGAAATATAAAACTTTTATTCATATATAAATTAATTTTATTTTTTAAATTTATATTTGACATTAAACTTTATTTAAAAATTTCTTTAAAAATTAAAATAATTTAGGCCTGAATATAATTTTTTAAGCTAAATATAAAAAATACATTTATAAATTATTTTTAATTTATAGTCAAGAAAATGTTTAAAAAATTATTTCATTAAGACTTTGTCGTAGGTATAATCAAAACTATACATATTTTATTATGCCTACAAGAAAGATTTTTTAGAAAATTTTAATAATTTTTCAATATTGAAAATTATACAGTAAATTCTTAAAAATTACTTATGCGTGGAAAATTACTGAAAATTTTCAAATAGTTTTATACACATACTAATATGTCATACAAATATTAAAATACTTCAAACCTTTTGTCATATATAT
>CATIWM010014561.1:0-15691 GCA_949671775.1 Mallotus repandus | reverse complement strand
TTTTATCTAATATTATAAAAATAAAAACTTAAGCAATATTCTACTAAATTTTATTTTAGTTTACTCTTAATAAATAATTTGATAGAATTTTTGTTAGATACCATTTTTTTAAAAATAAAATACAATTTTTATTAGATACTAGATAAATTTAGTAGATTTTTGCTTAAGTTTTTATTTTTATAATATTAGATACAATTTTTGTTAACTAATAAATTACAATTATATAATTTATATTTAATTTTCATAACAGTATTTGACATTTAATAGTATTTTTATAATCTTTATATTTAAAATAAAATATAAATAATTAAATTATAACATAGTGGATAAAAATTTTTAGAATTATATTTATTGAAGGGGTTAATAAAAGTACAAGGGTTTAATGTGAATAACAATAAAAGTGCGAGGATTAAATCTATATAAATAAAAGTGGAGGGGGTAAATTGAGAAAAAAATAAAAGTGCAGGGGCAAAATATAGGTTATTCCTTGAATATACAAATAAGTTTTATAAAAAATTTGAAGGATTTATTTAAGCCTGAAAACAATGTTAGCTTCAGCAGATCACTTGCATGAATGACTCATACATCTTCAAAGAATTTTAATGCTTCACATTTCTTTTATCATTGTAATTACAAAATTCACTGTTTTAGCATTTAAAGAAGATTCAATAAATTCATAATTCCTTATATTTTGAATATTGAAGTCCATATATAATAAAATTCATAAATTGACTTTCTTTTTACTCGCAAAAGAGGATTGCCCAAATTAAGTAGATGCTTTTTGAAAATTGGCTGTTAATGGCCATATAAATACTCTGCTTTTGACAAAAAAAAAAAAAAAAAAAAATCAGGGCAGATAATGAAAATTGTAACAGAAAATGTAATGTATACTATCGACACAAATCATCCTTAAGGAGCCCCTAGCTTCAGGGGAAAAAAATAGTAATATTGACGAAGTCCCTTCAATGAGGTACAATATAAATGCTTCAACGTACACTGTGCTCCTCCAATGAAACACGATACATATCATTCATCAGCATATAACGAGCACATTATAGCCGGTCTGTCAAAGAATGATACAAATTGTTGAACCTTTTGGCCTTGACAATACATGATCATCAATGCAACGAATATAGGCAACAGAGTAAAACAACAAATGCACACATCACAGTTTCTCATTTTTGTGGTCGTTTATAATTTGGATGCTTTTAATCCCTCCCATAAAGACACATATTCGCACTAAACTTGTGTCAAAACATTAAAATGATTACAGCAACAAGGGGCTTTCTTATTGTCATCTATTGAAAAAATGACAACTGGATTTTACCATATAAATGGGAACGCGGCTTAAAAACACTCAATTTTTCTTCTTTTCTTGTGTTACAAAAAAAATGGATGGTATAATTAACTCAAAATATACAGATTACGACCTCCTCCATTGCATTGCCAAAACAAGGGGTGCGGGGATGAAAGAGGAGATGAAAGAACACAGAAACAAACAAGAAAATCTGTTCAATTAGCGATCCCGGCAAATATATCAAAGTAGTTTACTGGTTCTCCGCTTCGATGGTCCTCCAGGAAAGAGCTTCATTATCCACCCCAAAACCCTTTCCACCACCTATTTGAAGAAATAAGCGCATGAAACAGTAAGTTAGCAACACATTCGTGCATAAAATCTTACAAGTTTCTTTTCATGAAAAAGTTTCCTGAGTTCAACTAGAACCTGAGACGCATTTTGACAAAATGAAGCAACAGAAACAAACATTCATTCTTAATAATGGCATGTCGGTGACAGCAATATAAACGTGCAATTTGGGACTCCAACAATCATTAAATAGATGATTTGCCCGTACTTCTATTTGATATGGTACTACTAAATTAGCAAACTACTCTTAATCATACCTCATCACCCTCATCTGCATATGTGGTAACCTCCTGCATGGTCCGAGAATCAGGTAACCTTGCTTGTATATTCTCATTTGCCATACTTTGAGCAGTCAAAAGCTCTAATCTTTGAGTCTGAGCCTCAAGTTTACGGGACAACTCATTATTTAAGTCCTTCATTTATTCAGAAGCAAAAACCTCAGATGGATAACACAAGCGAGCAAGATGAAACATATTTAAAAGAACAACGATCATTCAAAAGTAAATCAAAACCCGAAACTACCATAGAAATCTAACCAACTCCTTTGGACACCTGATCAAACATCAAATTTTCCTAATCTAGTCAAATTCTTGATTTTATGATATACCCACCAAAATTCAGCATGTTCCACCTATGTTGAAACATTCAATTGCATAATGCCATACTTTAATGAATAAAGATGTAAGCACTTTGTGAAGCAAGCAATCTTCACACAGACAATTATGACTGCTAAGTTCAAAGAAATGCAGAGCAATAACAGCAAAGCATTCAATGCCCACTTCCTAGTACAGTTCTTGCAAAGCTCTTTTATTCTATGCTGAATGTAATAAATAGTTGATGCTCTTCAGTGGTAGCAGAAAAAATATCCACGATGACACTTGAGAAAAAAATATATAACAAAGCAGTGTAAACCAGCAAATGTGCCAGTCCGGAGTGGTTCAACTCAAGTTCAAGGCAAATGAAAGCTCAAAAGAGAGTGGCTCAACTCAAGCTCAAAACATTGCATGATCAAATGGCAGCATAAAATAATATCATGTGGGGAAAGATCAGCATGAAATTGACAAAAAGAAACTTATGTTCCTATGAATGGCAAAAATTGATACAGCCACCACCCACTAAATGAAAGAAAATGGCATACTACATTATGTTGCAACATCAAAACATATAACAATTACAGCAGAGGAAAGGTTTGTAGACAGAAAATAATCCCTGCACCACAACACAGGAGCCTTGTGCATTCCTGATGCCCTTTATTGTAATTCAAAAGGCAATTGATAAGTGCCAATGTACCACATGTGAACAGTCCTGACTCAATAACAGAAGTGGATAGTGGCAAGACTGAGCATGCAGTAAACAATAAGGGAGCAGACATGGAGACCTAGATCTATTTGTTCTATTTAAAAGCAAATGCTTTCCTTTTGATGGTCTGCAATGCTCAAATGTATTGATGTAAAAAATCACATTGAAGATCATGACCAAGCAACAATAGTATTGGCAGATAATCAAATCTTAAAATTATTCACCATAGAAAGCAACCTCTCCAAATAAAATCATTTCAGATCCTTGTCCAAGATTCATAATAATAAAATGTTTCTTTAATAACGGCATCACAGCATTTCTTTTCTGAGGATGCTACTATAAATATCAATAATATGAGCATCACCCAAGAAATTGTGAAGATCACCTTTCATATTGAGAACTTCATATTCAAAACTAGCAGTAATCCACTGCATTATCAAGTGACAAGTTGATTTCAGCCTAAAAATTACCTTCAGTCTTGAACATTGAGATGACTCAGATGACAAAGCTTGTACCAATTCTTCCTTCTCCAATGCTAACTGTATCATTAAGAGACAATTTTTAGCATAAAATTTGAGGTCTACTTCAGCTGCCCCAGAAGTTCTTTTTGCTTTCAGAAAAGGGGGAAGGTGGGGGGAGCAACAAGTGGGAAAAGAAATCAGGAAAAACTAGAAGCATGACACTGCAAGAACCAATAATATCTGCAGATCAAACCTCAGAAATTAATGTGTTGATATTGTCGATCATTCTCATCTGATCTAAAGGAATGTAAGCAGTTGAAGTTTCAAGATTTGACTGTCCATTTTCAGGAATAATGGGATAGGTAGCGGTATCACTTCCGACCAGAGATGCAATATTGACTGTTTCCTGGTTAGAAGAGTCTGGAATGCCATCTGCAATTTGAATCAAAGTAAAAAGCCAAGAACACATCACAAACAGAATCTTGTTCGGCAGTCACCATAGTTCTCACTAATTACTCCCCATTCAAAACATTTGTGGTATAAATACAAAGTCAACTACCGCCAACCCAACAGACTGTAGATTGATTCAAAATGTAATTCCCTAATATGTACATGTAAGACTGAGAAGCCTCACCCATTTACTAATAGGTCACCATGGACCACCAATTGCACCCCAAGCTGAAGTAAGTATTTCAAGCTAGCCATCCCACAATATGAGCGTTTTCAATAAGGGACATACTCAAATATAGACCTACATGCAGATTAAACCCATAAAAGCTACTCATGACCACAATACCTTAGTTCAATGAGTCCACACATGCATTTCAAGATAATCAGATGCATGAAAGTTATCCCCAAGCCAATAAGAGCAATTATTTTGGTCTCAAAAGACAACTGAAATCCACAAAATTATAACCACCTAAAGATGAAGACACGATCTTGAGCTGATTCCAAAATGTTCTTTTTTTGGTTCCCAAGTCAGAGAGAGGGAATGCAAGAGCCAAAAGGAAAAGGGGGTGCAGGTGCACTAAAGAAGGCACTCAAGAATTTTTTACTTAAGTCTTTTACCTAAATCTTCTGTAGATGTTGACATATCCTTTTTATTGCCAGCAATCTGGTTAATATCAAAAGACTTTCCACTTGCTGAAGCTTTTCGTAATTTGGATTGCAACAATTTCTTCTCTGTATCATAAAAATGACTATTAGTTGAAAAATAACAATAAAAATGTGTGATAAGTATAAAATGATTAATCCCTTCACTCATATAGTATCAGAGCATCTTGGAACCATTAACCACTCAGGCACACATCTACACATACACATCATTCCCATCCCATTCAGGCACATGTCACATCCTATGGTTCCTCCTTTTTTTGTTTTAAAGAAAAAAACTAGATCATCATGCGGATGTAACAAAGTACCTTCTTTAAGAGCATCAATCGTAGATTGCAAGTCCTGACGCTCTCGCTCTAGGCTGGATATCTTCTTTCTGCAAAAGTCAGAAAAAGTTTTAGCTGTCAGTCAAATGTCATTAAACTTATGATATAAGCAATTGAAGTAAGAACTATTGCAAGGGAAATAAAATTAGAAGCAAAAAATGAAAATAAAACTCCACTGCTTAGAATTCTGTTTGTATAGCAAAACAACAATATCTACAATCCTAAATGAAAAAGGGAGAAACAAGATATAGCAATTGAACAGTCTATCCTGAGAAGCAGTGTTTAAAATAGACTTCAATCACACATCCTCAAAACACCCAAGAAGAGCTTTCAATCCAAGAGTACCTAGAACGCCACCACCACCACCACCCCCCATTCCCCCAGAAATAACAATAGTAACAATTATAGTAGCACTGAAAACAACATGCACGTGTACAATACTACGAAGTGACTGTAAGAGTACAACACATAAATAAATAAAGTTCTGCTGAAGTTGCACATCACAAACTCTTTATGTTTAGTCAAACTACAGAAAAGCGTACTTGTACGAAGCCATTTCAGCATGCGAACTCTCCAATTGCCTCTCCAGCTTTAGTTCATTAGACCTTAATCTGAGTGCCTACATAAATTAGTTGCACCACTTAAGGTAACGAAAAGTAGCAGCCAATGCCAAACATTAGAATAATACCACATTATCAGTGGGTGCTATGTGGACAACTGTGCTGGTCATGAGAACAACTTCAATATGCATATCATGCTTGTTGCTTCAAGCAAGGACCATCAATAGATTTTATCGATAAAAAGTACAAGGAATTATATCTGAAAGATAAGTTCTTGTCGTTTGCAGCTACAGAACCAATTTTTTTCATATAAACATGGAAACAGATTACAAGTGATGTCCACATGCGAACAAATATGATCAAATGTTGCATCAGAACTGATAGAAGTGAACAAACATGATCCTCATATGCCACTAAGATCAATAGCTTCCTCTAATCTCAAACTTTAAAATGAGGAAAAGAATAATAATCAAATTCAAAACGGGGTATATCGAATTGCTCCAAGTGAATATTCTAGATAGCAATATCATGCCATTTGAACATTCAACTTCAGACTTTAGAAAGTTGAAAAAAGTTTTAGGCAAAGAAAAGGAATAGAAGTTTTATAATTTATCTCCAAAGGCAATGAATTAGAATAGAGTAAAAGCATACCAAAAAAAATTCACTACCTTCTCTTCCAAGCCAATAACCTCAGAAGCCAATATCTTTGCTCGTTCATCAGCAGCATTACATTCAAGTTTTGCATTTCCATATTCCATTTTGACAGACTCAAGTTCTACCTGCTAACATCAATGGCAAACAGCAAAAAGAAGTTACTACATGATGAAAAACAAACAACATGGTGAATTCAAAATGCAAGAAATATTCACAGCAATGCAAGCACTGAGGATGAGAAGCAAAAGAAAACCATGCAAAGAATTGTGTAGCAATGATACCAAGTTAAGTGAAGCACAAATGACATTGCAGAAAAGGCATTCCTCAATACAATCTCAATCCAAGACAGTAGTGATAGTATTTTATGGACCAGCTCAGACTTTGAGAAACAACTTTCCAAGTCTTAATGTGACCCAGAAAGGTAAGCTCTCTAACTAGTAACAGCAAGCAAGCACATACATCGACAGACATCCGTACATGTGCCAAGCAGATGCATAAATGAGGAAATGTAAGTAGGAGAGAATTACTACTGACCAAGTGGACCTTGATTTCCTCCTGCAATTTCTCCATGTCATATTTCAGCTGGTTAACAGCACTTCTCTGTTGAAAAAACATGCAAATAAGTAAATAAATGAACGCAACCCAAAAAAGAAGAGATTAGGCACAATCAAACACAATTCCTTGAGGGCCTATCTTAATAAGCATCAAAAGATAGCCCACAAAACCTAAAAAAAGGCCTAACCCAAGCCAAAGACTGTTAGCCAGATCAATGTTATAAATACTTTGTCATGACCCTATAAAGCTATAGGATTATAAGTGCTGGCACCAAGTGAACTTTTTTAAAAAATAAGTAAAATGATTCCTTCAATCTGCATATTTAGCCAATTACATAATGCATACACACTTCTAATACACTAAACAATAATTCCAGCATAGTTGACTCATTTATTTTAAATAACTATATTTTAGCACTCCAATGGTGGTGCATAAAATTAAAATTAACAAGAATAAACTAACATTAAAAATTTATTTTATAAATTAAAATATGAGACATAAATCATAATGCCACAAGTATCACATTTCAGGAGGCTACCTGCTGGTTGTAATTATCTGTCAATGATGAATTTTCAGAAGCCAGCGACTCTGCCAAAGCACGAGAAGCTTCAAGAGCTCGTTGCAAAGAGAATTTTTCTTGTGTCAAGTCTTCAATATGCTGCACCAGGAACAACAGAAACAAAAGGTTAAAAAAAAACTGAAAGTAACAAGTAAATAAAGAATCAGAGACAACAAGCCCAAAAACAGTAATGATAGAACAAACAGAAAAAGTGTACAAACTAAATGTGATATGCTTAATTTTTTATACAACATAAATATTTTCACTATTCAAGGCACTAAGAAAAATTTCTTCAAATTTGCTTTATGAAGTAGTTTCAAAAGCTTTGAGCAGAGTCTGCAGCACCTAGATGATTGAATATCACATCAAGAATGCTACATCAAAACCAACAACCGACCCCCAAAACCATCATACCCCCTTGCCTTCACTCCCTTCACAGTACATCCTATGTAAAATGATAATTCTGGCATTATTCTATTTGGTTGAAATTTCAAATAATATAATAATTAGACCTCAGAACTCATCATGCCACATCTCACATTTATCATATCAAACGCTAACATAAAATTCGAACTGACAAGGTATGAAATTTGAAATTAAAATAATCAACAGCATTTTACTGCCAACAGCTCAATAAAAAATTAAAAAAAAAAATGAACTAACAAAGGAAGCATCATACTGTGGAAACCATACAAAATAGAAGTACCTGTTCCAAGGCAGCGAAATCTTCATTTTGTTTAGATGAATAAAACTCATGCTTTCTCTCCCAATTATTCTCATTTGCAATCATTGGATCAGCCCCGTTACTAGAGGAGACAGAAAATGTCATTGGAGGATGCCCTACAGTTTGAGTCTCCAACAATGGCTTCTGAAAGCTAGATGAACCTAGACCATCCATGCCATTTGATTTTAAGTTACCGGACACAAATGTCTCCCTCTGTACTTCAATAGGTTGGGAAGAAGATCCTGAAGACGCTCTTGTCACATTAAGTGAATCGAGGAAGGATGGCCGAGATCTCCCAGAATTTGATTCAGATGTCCCTGAAAATAATTGAGTATGATTCAAGGAGCTCCTCGCATCTGAATCAAAACCAATGGATTCAGATGGTTGCATGGCTTTACCATATGCACTAGAAAAACCACCAAGTGAGCTACTAAAATTACTTTCCCCAAAATCTGACTTTATAGAGCCATTGAAGAGCATGCTCCCATGCACAATTCTCTCTGCCTCCAGACTGGACCCTCTGAAGTCGTTATTAGGTTGAATAAAGTCCGCTACAAAGCACCAAAACAAGTGGACATGCTTATTTCTTTCTCTAAAATATGATAGATCGACAAAGTACATACTACACACCCATAACCTTGTGATATAAACAGTTAGAAAAGGAAAACTAGATGAAGGAAAATACATTAAGGTATGAGGAGGGCATACCACTGCTAGCCAATGCATTGGCATTACTGATCTTAGTTTGCAGTTGAAAGGCAGAATTATGAGATGGATCCTTTAAGAATCTATTGTTTTCTGTCGACTGGAATGAAATAGATTGACTAGAGCTGCTATTAAAGACCTGATTTTCTTGTGATCGTGGAGCAACAGAATGTTCTAACAAGAACCCATTCGGCACTCCACCATGGCTTCCATTGTATGTATCCGAACTATTATAAAGACTCATTGATGGTAGATTAGCATCTGCATCTTTGAATGAATCTTGCTCAACTTTTGCAGTACTACCAATTATGTTGGTGTAGCTGCTGATAGTTACATCAGTACTGCCAGCTCCTTCAGATGTACCAGCTCCATCTAAATATGTAGGCCTGACACTTTCAGTCTCCAGAGGCTGTTTGTGATCTACTCTAACATCAGAAGCAATAGGCTGGCTAGTGGCTGCAGCTTTTTTAGCTCGGTCTGCCGCTTTTTTCTTACGGAACTCCTCCAGCTGGAAGAAACAAAAGGATAAAAAATATACATTAAGAAGACAGGAATGTTTAAAAAACAAAAAGAGGGAAATCACCTTTCCAAGATGTTTCATGCTATTTTACTCTATAGAAATAACAGAATTAAAAGAGATGGGATTGAGAAAAAATTATACAAATAGATGCAGATCATGCACACACTTACAAATACTTATAATCAAAAACAATCCGAAAAGGAGATTTTTCTATTTCTGTATTCCAAGGATCGTATAAATAGGTCGGCAGACAGAGATTAAATGCAATCAACAGCAACATCAATCCTTAAAATGTTATTGGCAATGATGGGTAAACCGTAAACAATGACGCTAGAATTCAATGCTCAACTGAAAGTCCTACTAGTAATTCAGGTTTATCATACCAATACACTCACCAAACGAATGAATGAATGTGTTAGTGGCGTATATCACATTCCTCATAGTAATGAGGTTTGATTGAACATATAATCATCCCAAATGCGGTAAAGTTTCAACTAGGGACTCTAATGGAAGCTAGCATCTATACAGTAGGTAAACACATGATAATTGCTAGCATTCTGCACGAGTAATTGAAATATACATGATAAAAATCACAAAAATTCACATAAAATCCATCAACCAATCAGCCAAAAAAATTAAACGAAGCGGGAAAAAAAATTAACGTACCCGTCGTTTGCCGGCTTCAAGATGCTCCTGTTTCCGTGAGCTGGGCAACAACTGAGCCGACGCCATTAAAACCTCCAAATCACTCCCAGCCAATCCAGTTAAATCATACAATAACTATCTAACAATCACCAATTACCATCGAAATCTCGAGAGAGAAACCTGTGATTTTCGCAATTGAATTCAGATCAGGCGAAAAAAAAATTGCCAAAATTCCGAAAAAAAATTGAAATGTCAATAACGGTAAGCAGATTCGAATCGAATTTAGGGAATGGGGAAGAAACCCCAAGAAATTATAATTTTTTGAAAAAAGAGGGAAAGTAGAAGAGCGGCGAGATCGGAGGGGACGAAGGTGTCTCTCTCCCTTGCAGATCTCTTCGCTTTTCTCTGTTTCGTCACTTATTTCAATTTTTTTCCCTTTTTTTTTTCTTGCAGGATTAAAAAAATAATAAAAAAAACTTTCTGTTTTTTAAATGTTCAACTCGTGCAACCTGCTGTTGCGTTTAAATTTTGACATCTGGTGGATCTAACGGAAGGTTGGCATGATGCTATTTTTTTTATTATTATTATTTTAAAAAAAAAAACGCTTTTGTAAATTTTTCAATTTTTCCCGATAGAATCCAGAATAATGGCAAATTTTTTTTATTATCTGTTTTCTTTTGCACTAAAATATGGTCTTCGTACAGATAAATTTGAATTTGATCGGAATATAATTATAAATAATAAATATTTTTAAATAATTAATTTAATATAATTATATATATTACTATTAAAATTTAAAGTATTATTTGATAAAAACAATTTCTTCTAGCTAATTTAACAGTTGGTGGTTTGTTATTAGCTTTTCCTACTAATTTAACAGTTCTGGCATAAATAAGTGAAATATTTTTTTTATTTGTGACAATGATTTAGAACACATGTCAATAATATTAAAAAAAAGTAGAAAATCCGTACCAAATTTTCTCAAAATTAGGCAAAAGTCTATTACAATTTTACTTATTTATGGTTTAAGCAAACTAAATATTTATCAGACCTACTTTTAGAAATTTTATTTTTTATTTAGAAAAAATTTTAAGATTGCACTGATCGAAAATTAATTTGACTAAAACTATAAAATTTAATTGCTTAAATATAATTGAAAATACTGTAACAAATTTAAATTAGTGAAATTTTTAGATTAATGATTTCAACATTTTAAACAAAAATCATATTGAAATTTTTTTTATTTCAATTCTTATGTTTACAATGAAAATATACTTCAAAGGACAATTAAAAGAGGAGTCAAGGAACATTCTATTTGTATCCACATAGTAAGCTTGTAATTAATTTATGTTTTTAAGTTGTAAAAGCTAACAAAATTAAAACATACAATTAAGTTATCAAGGAAAAAAAAATTCTGTCTCAAACAACATTTAGAATTTTAACATCAACATTGATGAGAAGAAGAACAAAAGATCAGCAGGTCCACTTACAACAACTCTGATAAGAGTATGGCGGCTTGCTGCACTAGAAAGCTTATTGCAGATCACACAGCAGTGTTTTCTGATGTTGCAGTTGCTAAATTTTCTAGATAGTTAAAGGCAAGTTTCTTGAGGCCAGAATCGGCACCAAATGTATAAAAATCATAGCCAACACCTTGAACACACACCAACACTCATGCCAACGGTTCTTAGTGGTTAAGGCTCTCATCACTTTCAAGTAAAAGAATTTCTTCAACTCCAAATTTTATAGGCAACACCTAATGCCTGAAAACTCATATTCAAACAAATTAACCTCTTGTGTTATGTCCGCTTCTATTACAATGACTAGCAAATCAATATTTGTTGGTTTAAGTAATAAAAAGTTTGGATTCCTTTGAAGTAAAGCCTCAATTTTGAATGTTATTAATACAGAAACATGTTGCCTTGTTATGGTATCCATACGACTCGATTATGAAATAGTTGGAGCATGTGTTACCAGATGGGGGCATGAGATTAAATTAAAAAAAAAAAGAGCAATGTGTTCAATGTTAACCTCATCATCCTCGGGAACTAATATAATAATACAATGTACGGATAATTGCTAATCATCCTTATCATAGTTCTGGCATTGAAGTCCATTAGAAGTAGTCAATGTTGTTGTTGTATTCTTGATGTCCAGATAATTGCTATTTTAACACCACTTGAGGTGTCCGTAGCACTGGTTGTAGTTACTTAATCTGTTGGTTTTCTATGAATTACCTCAGCCTTTCTTTGTTCCGTCTCATTACCTAGGTTGAAATTATAATCATCATCAACAATCCTTAGAAGGACCTCATCTTTTCGCATCTTTCCCTGTTCAAATATAGATTTTATAAGTGTTTCATCCTCTTCTTCTTCTTCTTGTCATTTTCTGGAGCATTACTCTGCAAAGCATGGATGAGCATTGTATCTATACTAACACAGCAACACTTGCATGTCTAAACTTCAAACACTTCAACTCATAAAACTGATGATCACCATCCATCTCTCTTTTATCATCCGAACTCTTTTCTCCAGTGACTTCATAGTATCACTAAATTCTTGATCATCACCACCCTTCTCATGTTCATCTTCAAACTCCACTTAGCACCAAACTCAACGCCACAATCATGATTCTGAGGGTGTGATTTGAGTGTAATCTCAGCTTTGCAGTGAGTGCACTTGAAGTAAAATCTATGATTTTGAATTCCAAGATATGTCTCTTCCGCAACAACTTCTTTGCGGGACTTAAACTTCGTGCCTCGGTAAATGTAATTGCTGCAGGTATTGCAGCGTCGGGTCATTGGAAGCATTATCCTGAGTCCTGACAATCATCTGCTACTGGTTTTTTGGCCTCCGATGATGACGACGTCGTGAAAGCTTTGAGGGATCAAAATCTAGTGGCCAATATTTGTTCAAAACTTTTCTTTCACCCATCTTTCTTTAACTTCCTTTCTCATTTAATGAGATTGATAATTGAATAAATCAATCTTGACGAGTTTAAGGATTTTGATAATGTATCAGCGGAAAATGAAAATTTTTATTTGAGAAAAATTTACCTATAATGAGGAGGATTTAATACCATCCTCACTAGCAATTGTTATACCATGGACCCCTGTCCATATTGCAACATGGACCAAGGCACATCACACATGCCACATAAAGAAGCCCGCTTCTCTTTTGAACATGTCACGTTAACGGCAGTTAACAAGCAATGCAACGTCTCTTGCTCTCTACATGAAATGCGACTCTCTGCATCCATAACTTGTCACTTCACAAAGAACCTCGCTCTCTGCAACTCTCTTGTTCATCTCTCTCATTTTCTTATTCCCTTGCTCTCTGCAACTCTCTCGTTCATCTCTCTCATTTTCTCAGTCCCTCGCTCTCAACATCCATCATGAAGCTTGCTCTTTCGTTCCTCTCTGGAGTATCTCAACGGCGAAAAAATCATCATTTTGTCTCTACAACTTTGAATCTCATTTCTCCTACTGTAAGTAAACAAAATCCTGTTTTCTTCTACAAATATTTTGCTTCAAACTATCATAAACATCTTCTTAATAGTTTGCTTTACTTAAATGTTTGCTTCCTACTTTGATGAACATTTTTTTCCTTCTTCATATATGCTTCTACTTTTCATTCATATAGATTCATCATTTAAATGAAAAAAATTCATGAACTTTTACTTGAATGTTACATGACTTTCAAGTGCATGTTCACTGACCTTATGAACATGATTATTTAAATAATAGGTTCACAAATCTTTAAACTTAGATATGTAGATGTTGTTTTATGGATCTATTTTATTTTATCTATGTTGTTTTTTAGGGATCTACTTTGTTTTATGCACAATTCTGTGATAGGTTCATCAATTAAATGATAAAGATTCACAATGCAGTTATATAGGTTCATCAATTAAATGATAAAGATTCACAGACCTTTACTTCCATGTTCATTGACTGAAAACTGACATTTAACTGCACATTTAACTAAAAATTCAGTATTTATCATCTAAAAGATTCATTAAACTTTACATGCGTATTCATTGACATTCAATTTTAGATTCAATAGTAGAAAAGGTTCATTACTTTATCACTAAAGATTCATTATTTATCTATTTTAGGTTCAATTATATATCAACATGAAGAGAACAATGGAAGAAGGACCATATGAGCCTAATCCAAAGCAGAAGACTAACGAAAACTTGGAACCTCTGTTTGGCAAAATATTCACTCAGATACCCTACACTGCCTCAATGCTAGTGACATTCCTAAATGAGGTATGACATTAGAGTAGCTTTATAACTGTCAACACAACTGAAATCGAAAATGTATTTGAGATACATTTTTTTAAAGCATCTGGTATACGTTATGCAATGAATGGGACTCCATGGCAAATAGGTTCATCATTATTCATAGTGAAAAGTAGGGAGCCAGAAAAAACACTTGAGGAAATTTTTAAATATGCGAACTTTTGGATGCAAGTTTGGGGTCTGGCTACTCAGCTAGTCCACAGTGAAAATGCTCTAGATATTGCAAACGAATTCTTTCTAGGAATTGTTTCAACTAAGAATTTTACATTTATGGATGAGTTAGGAATACCTACTATAAGAATGAAAGTGAAAGTAGACTTGACTAAACCTTTGCCCTATGGCTTCTATGTTGGAGAAGACACAGATTGGGTAGAGAAGGAATGGGTATCTTTTAAGTATGAAAGACTACCTAACATATGTTGGTTTTATGGTATGTTTGATCATATAACAGAAAAATGCAGATATTTCAAGATAATAGACAACCCAAAACTAGAATATCTACCTTCAAGTATTAAAGCTTTTCCAATTCAGGAATCGAGCAAATTCAGGTTAAATCCAGACCATAGCCCAGATGATTACATGTTAACTCCAATGCTTGAATGGACACCAACTGCCAAAAAATTTAAGTATAAAGACAGAGTGAAGATGGTGGAAGAAAAACTCAAACAAGTAGAAAAAACATTGCAAGAAATGAGAGCAAAAAAAGCAGCAACTGGAAAATATTTGTCCTCTGATTCATCAAGTAGTGATAGTGACTAGCACTATAACTAATTTGTTATCTTTTGAATTTACATTTAGTAATGAATAACTACTATAAGCTTATGCTTAAAATACTTTGCTTTATTGTATGAACTTTATTTAATGCACACTTTATTAATAGTTTACAATAGTTTATTAAAATTTTATTGATGTTCAGGTATAAAAGTTCATTCTATATATTCTTTTTTAACATAGCTAGTTACGTAAAACATGAATGTTCATTGGTCTACACCTACATATTCATTAAACTTCGACTGTAAATTCATTTGGATCAGGTATGTCATGAACCTGAGTCATTATAGTAATGAATCTTGCTATTTTATGCTGTGAACCTGAGTCATTGTAGTAATGAATCTTGTTATTTTATGATGTGAACCTGAGTCATTGTAGTAATGAATCTTGCTATCATTGAATTAATCAACAACTAAAAACACTGTCATTGAATACTTTACAAATTTCAAATATCTAAATTGTATCTCAAACAAATTCATTGTTATCACTACAATTTCAATTCAACAAATCTCATTCTGGCTTCCATAAGTACAACATCCTTCCATAAACTTTCCTTTATCATCAAAATATTTGCACAATACTTGGCCCTTAACGACTTCAATAAATTTTTCTACAAATAATAAAATTAAAATATAAAAAAACGCAAACAATAATAACAAAGCAACTTAATCAAAATAATAACTTACATCATCTCTCTTTAAAACACTATCCCAAACATCTCCTTCTCCTCTATAGGTTTCCAAGTGCCTCATGCAGTAGACACCACAATCCATGTTTGCTTTTCTTGATCTCCATGGCATTTTAAGCAACACTTCACCAAAATTTGACAAATTTCTTCCTTTCTGAATT
>CATIWM010014517.1:0-26234 GCA_949671775.1 Mallotus repandus | reverse complement strand
AGATCTCCGGCAATTTAGCTGAGTCGAACAATGATCATATCTGTGAATTAACGGTTTGTTTGAATTGTGTAGTTGAGTCTCTTCGGTTCATAAATTAGAGATATGGTGAATCCAAATTGATGACAGATACACCCAAGCTTCCATCGAATGGATCAGCATTGGAAGTAATATGTTCCCATTTTGACACCGTTTCCGTACGTAGAGTAAATGGCAACAGAAGTCAATAAGGTTCCTGTTGGATTAATATAATTATTGAAATAAATTGGCTAGCTACATATAATTTTATATTCTAAAAAAGTTGCATGGCTTAAATTTTGATAGAGTATGTAAAAGGAGATAGTCCTCTTTTAAATAGACAACGGTAGAAATTGAATTTTTCACCTTATATTTTTAAAAAAAAGTTACTACTTGAATACTCAACTACAAAAAATTTTTAAAATTAAAATAAAAAAATAAAGAAATTGAGTTTATGATAAAATTTAAAATTCAGAATACGTTATGCAATAAAATTTCTTTTTGGAAATGCTATATAAGAGAAAGTTGAAATTATCCTACTGACGTAAGTCCTTAGGTCATCTTCAACATCTGTTTCACAGAAAGAACTATTCTTCCTTCCACATATGACTTCAAGGACTACAACGCCAAAACTGACAGGGAATTGTCCAAACAATTATGTGAGCTTGCAAGTACTTACAATGTCCCAATACATAATTCTGCTTGTATTTTTTTTTAGTTTGATCAACCCCGAAAATCTTGGCCACACCGAAATTACAAACTTATGGGTTCAAATCATTATCTAATAGAACACTGCTGCTTCTAACATTACGAGCAAATAATTCTCTAAGCCTAAAGGATTCCTCGAGAAAGTCCTTGCTTAATTTTAAAGTCAGCTAGATGCACCTTAGATTGAATACAACAACATACATACGCATCGCTGTTGAGAAAAGGCAAAACACCAATTTTTCCTTGCACTTTTATTCTTTTCGGATTTCTCCCTGCACTTTTATTTGTCCACATTGAGTCCTCACACTATTATTTTGGCATATATTGAGTCCTTAATCTAACAGCAATTTCAAACACTGTCATATTAAGGACTCAATGTATGCCAAAATAATAGCGTAGGGACTCAATATCAACAAATAAAAATGCAGAGGGAAATTCAGACCAAAATAAAAGTGCAGGGGTAAAATAGGGGTTATGTCTTCTATTTTCTATTTGTGAGGGATAATATTACCATTAGTTTTTTAAATTATTATATTATTTTTCAATTAAATCCTATAAAAAAAATTTTCTTACAATCAAATTCTATAAGTTTTAATTAATTATTAGTTACATTGACAATGATAAATAAAAATAATTAAATATTTTTAAATATATAATTTCAATTAATATATCATAAAATCATTTAATTTTCTTAATATTATAATTTGTGTTAAATTTCAAAAAAAAAATTATCCAAGTATCAAATTTCAATTAGACAAATTTAAAAAAAAACTATTTTTTTGTATTCAGCTATTTTATAATAAATATTTGAACAATAAAATAAACATATTTTCATTATAATTTTAATTGTTATAACAAAATATAATTAATTTAAGATAAAATATAACAAATTTTTCTATTTTATCTTAAATTAAATATATTTTATTGTACAAATAAAATTATTAATTAAATTATATTATTCTTCAAATATTTATTGTAAAATAGTCTAATTTAAAAGAAGTATTTTTTAAATTATCTAATTGAAATACAATTGAGTTAAAAATTTATTTAAAATATAACTTAAATTATAATGTTGACAAAACTAATTGAATTTATCCAAGTATAAAAAAATTTATTCATATGAGATATATTAATTAAAATTTATAGAATTTGATTGTAAAATTCTTTTTATAGGATTTAATTGAAAAATAATATAATAATTTATAAAACTAACGATAATGTTATCCCTGACAAATAGAAAATAGAAGATATAACCCCTATTTTATCCCCTACACTTTTATTTTGGTCCGAATTTACTCCCTACACTTTTATTTATCGACTTTGAGTCCTTACACTATTATTTTGGCATACATTGAGTCCTTAATTTGACAGTGTTTGAAATTGCTGTCACATTAAGGACTCAATGTATGCCCAAATAATAGTGTGATGACTCAATGTGGACAAATAAAAGTGCAGGGGGGAAATCTGAAACAAAATAAAAGTGCAAAAGGGGAAATTGGTGTTATGCCTTGAGAAAAAGGAAATTGGTAACGAAACAAAAAGAGAGTAGTCGAGGCATTTGTTAGTAACAAATTCATAGAGGAGTATCTTTTCTTCTCCCTCCGGGAAAATTGATTATTGTCTATAAAAATGTATAATTGTATCTTTGAGATAGTATTATAAGGTATAGAATTCAAATCACGTTATGACATGATTTAAAAGGATTTTAACTTTTGCACAATAAGAGTGCATAATTTTAGGCTATCGGAATTAAAAGAAAAATGAAACACCATAGATCAAGAAATCCTGAAATATTATTATTCAAAATAGCATTTCTGTTTCTTTCTTCGAAGAAAAGTTGAGAACTCCTGATATATTATTCGTCAAAATGGCATTTTTGTTTCTTTTTTCTAAGAAAAGTTGATCAAATTTACTATCGCGAATATAATTCAGTAATTGATTCTTTATCGACATACCATTGCATAGACTTAGTGGTAGATTTATTTGACTCCAATTCCTTAATTATCATGGTTGGTTCTAATATGCTATGGAGAAAGAATGTTGGTTGTTGGGGCACTGGTGGTCTAAGGGAAAAACTATTCAGCATCAAAACTACTCTTGCCATTGTGGGTATGTCAGCTGGATCTTCCTGAATGCATAGCAACCCTATATAGATGCATCTTAATACTTCATTTCTTGAATATGAATCTTTCAAGCGTGGATCTAGCACTTCCATAGGTGTCCCACCTCTCTAATGTTTCCAAACTTGTAAAAAATTTTAGGTATTTAATGCTCCATTTAATACATGGTGGAATCAAGCCTGAGATGATATTGGCAATAATGCAAGGGAAACATCAATCTACTTACATAGCTTGCTATGTTTTCAGCACCATCTGTTTGACAGAAAGAGCTATTCTTCTTTCCGCAGAGAATTCAAGAACTAATACACCAAAGTTATACATGTCGGACTTGATAGAGAAATGTCCATTCATTGCATATTTGGGAGACATATATCCATTAACAGCCATCAACACAGGAAATTATTAGCAGTGAATTGTTGATTATTAGATTGTTATTTCTGCATTGACTAATTTATAGTAAGCAGAACAAGTAAGAAAATTGTGAACTTACTAAGTTCTAACAATTCTACTTGTATTTCCCTGAGTTTGATCAACAGAAGTCAATAAGGTTCCTATTGGATTAATATAATTCTTGAAATAAATTGGCTAGCTACATATAATTTTATATACTAAAAAAGTTATATGACTTAAATTTTGATAGAGTATGTAATAGGAGGCAGTCCTACCCTTTTAAATGGACAACGGCAGAAATCAAATGCTTCACCTTATATTTTTAGAGAAAAGTTACCACTTGAATACTCAACTATGAATAAATTTTAAAATTAAAACAAAAAAAATAAAGAAATTGAGTTTAAGATAAAATTTAAAATTCAGTATACATTATGCAATAACATTTCTTTTTGGAAATGCTATATAAGAGAAAGTTGAAATTATCCTACTCCCGTAAGTCCTAAGGTCATCTTCAACTTCTGTTTCTCAAAAAGAACTATTCTCCCTTCCACGTATGACTTTAAGGACTACAATGCCAAAGCTGACAATGAATTGTCCATGCAATTACAAGTACTTACAATGTCGCAATATATAATTCTTCTTGTATTTTTTTTAGTTTGATCAACCCCGAAAATCTTGGCCATACCGAAATTAGAAACTTTTGGGTTCAAATTATTATCTAACAGAAGATTGCTGCTTTTAACATTACGATCAAATATTAATATTAATATTTTTCGACACTAAAAAAAAGAACATACTACTAAAATTAAAAGAAGAAGAATGCTCTTGCCTTAGTCGAGAGTCTAGGGTTTTCTCCTCCTTGTAGAGGTTCTTTGTGTTTTGCTATTTTCTCATCTTCTCTTTGATGGAGTCGTCTTTCGCTAATCTATCTCTTCGTGCTGATGAGGAAGAGGGCATGGAGTTTGCTAGTCCAGTTCCTACTTATCAGCTGGAGTTTAATGAGTTTTGCCTTGTCGGCCAGTTTTTAGCAAGCAGAGGAATTAATCTCCGATTTATGAAGCATCATATGGCAAGCCTGTGGAAACCTGATGGGGGAATTTGCATCAAAGAATTATAGGAGGGTCGCTATTTATTCCAGTTCTTCAATCAGTTTGATCTGCAGCGGGTCTGTGATGGAGGTCCATGGTCCTTTGATGGTTTTCTCCTAATGTTTCACCATCTCTAACAGGGAGAAATCCCAGCGTTGGTTCCACTAGACTCTATTGCTGTTTGGGTCCAGATTTATGATATTCCAGTGGGTTTCATGTCTAGTATGGTTGGCAAGCAATTGGGTGATTTTGTGGATGAGTTTTTAGATTACGATCGTGGCAATAATTTTGGTTTATGGCGGACTTCATGTGCATCAGGGTTTGTCTTAATGTTCATCAACCTCTTAAGTGTTGGAAGAAAATAAAAACTCCAGGGGGTGTTTGGAGCCTTGTTCATTTTAAATATGAACGACTCTCTTTCTTCTGTTTTATTTGTGGTCTTCTTTAGCATACAGAAAACTATTGTCCTTTGCTTTCTTCATCTACCTCTGAGATTCCAAAAAAAGAGTAGGGTCCGTGGTTGAAGGCTCCTTCTCGCCGGTCCGGTAGGGATGGTGACCGTTGGCTAATTGATACTGGGAATTTCCATAATGATAAGACTCCTAATTTTTTAGCTGTGAACAAGGGATCGGGTTTGTTACACCATGGCAATTCAAACTTGCCTTATTTGAATTCCCATATTCCCGGGTCTAGTTTATCTTTCCCTAATGGGCCTGGTAGCTTTTAAGTAGCTGTATTGGGCTCGTCTGCTAAGCCTATGGATATCCAGGATGAAGAGCAACGTGAGCTTGGTTTGGATGACAAAAAATGGAAGAGAGTCCTTCCCTCTTCTCTTGATGTTGGGCAATACATATCAGATGAGAATATTGATCCTAACCAAAAAGGCAGTCTTGATGAATCTCATCTTATTGTTTCTCTACCAAATAATGTATCAGTCGGGTCTGGTTTGGGACCCCGCCGAGAGCAATGTTGGGCCTTAGCTGGAACTGCCGTAGTCTAGGCAATCCACGTGCAGTGTTAGTTCTTAGAGATTTGGTGATGTCTCAAAAGCCTACTTTTCTTTTTCTTCTTGAAACTCTTGTTAGCTTTAATAAGATTGATGAAGTAAAATGCAAACTTAGTTTTTCTGGTTATTTTTGTGTTGATAAAGATGGTAGAAGTGGTGGCCTCGCTCTCTTGTGGCATGAATCCATGCATGTTTATATTCAAAATTTTTCCAAGTTTCATATTGATGCTGAAATATTTATTGTTAATTCTTTCACTTAGCATTTCACTGGCTTTTATGGGCATCCTGACCGTTCTAAATTTATAGAATCTTGGAACACTCTTCGCACTTTATATAATCAATCTACTCTCCCTTGGTGTATCAAGGGGGATTTCAATGAATTGCATAGTCAAGAAGACAAGAATGGTTCTTCCCCTCACCCTAAGTACCTTATCCGCAATTTTAGGCTTGTTATTGATGATTTTAATCTCCTTGATCTTCCTTTAAATGGCTACTCTTTTACTTGGGAAAAGAGTAGGGGTTCGGATGGGTTTGTTGAGGAGTGTTTGGATTGGTGTCTTGTCTCTTCTAGTTGTTGGATTTGTTTCCTTTAGCTCAGCTCTCATGTGTTTTTGTCCCTTATTCTGATCATAAGTCGATTGAGATTCAACTGTGTCCTTCTCCTAATGTTAAGAAAGTTTTTCGATTCAGATTTGAAAACCAGTGGCTGCGGGAGTGTGAATTTAGTGATGTAGTTCGGTCTAGTTGGAATTCTAGTCACAATAATTCTTTTATAGGCAGATTGGGTATTTGTCCTACTTCTATGAAAGAAGGGGGCACATCTTTTCGGTGTAAATTTAAAAGCAGGCTCCATATTGTTAAAGCAGAGCTTCGTGATGAGCTTAATAAGGCCTCCCCTGATGCGGTTCGCATTGATTCTCTTAAGCGCAATATGTTGAGTCTCTTAGAATTAGAAGATACCAATTGGCGTCAGCATGCCAAGTCCTTCTGGTTAAAGGATGGTGATCGGAATAGTAAGTACTTCCATGCTATGGCCTCTTCCCACCGGCATAATAATTTTATTTCTCAAATTCAGGATGATAGTGGCAACTGGGTAAACACTCAGGATGATATTTGTAAATAGGCATTTGATTATTTTTCAAAGTTGTTTGTTATTAGCAATAACCTAGGCAGTACAGACCTTTCTTTTATTCAGCACAAAATTTTTATCACGGACAATAGTGCTCTTCTGGCTCTGTTTTCTATGGATGAATTTTAGCATGCTATTTCTCAGATGCATCCGGACAAGGCTCTAGGTCCAGATGGGCTCAACCTAGCATTTTTCCAAAATTTTTGGTCTACTGTGGGTGCTGATTTTTTGTGGCGGCAAAGCACCAGCTTAACACTTGTTCTTTCTCGGATACTTTTAATGACACCTTGATTGCTCTTATTCCCATAAAGAATAATCCGGTGTCTGTGAAAGATCTTCGGCTTATTTCTTTATGCAATGTTACTTACAAAATTGTTGCTAAAGTGCTAGATAATCGTCCCCAGCGTGTTCTTCCATCTCTTATCTCAGAGGAGCAATCTGCTTTTGTCTCAGGGCGTTCTATTATTGATAATGTTGTAACTGCATTTAAGGTTATTCATGGGATGAAGTGTAAAACATTTGGTAAGAATGGTGTGGTTGCTTTTAAGATCAACATAAGCAAAGCTTATGACAGGATCCTTTGGTCCTATCTTCATGATATTCTCATCCAGTTCGGGTTTGATAATAAATGGGTAAGTTGGATAATGCTTTGTGTCACCTCAGTGAGATATAAGGTTTTGGTTAACGGTAGTGAAGTTGACCCTTAATCCCTTATAGAGGGTTGCGCCAAGGTTGCCCTTTATCTCCCTTGCTTTTTATAATCTGTGCTGAAGGTTTGTCCTCTTTAATCAAGCTGGTCAAATCTCAGAATCTCCTTCATGGTATTCGAGTTTGTCGTGGTGCGCCTAGCATTTTCCATCTTCTTTTTGCCGATGATAGCCTCTTCTTCTTCAAGGCTTCTATTTCTGAATGTCGGGTAATGCAGTCTATTCTTCACAATTATAAGCATCTTTCGGGTCAATCTGTGAATTTGACGAAATTTGAGATTTTCATCAGTTCTAATGTCTCTGCTGTGCTTCATGAAGAAATCATGTCCACTCTTCAGGTTCGCTCCCTGGGAGGTACCTTGGCCTCCCGTCTCTCATTGGTCGCAAGAAGAGGGAAATTTTCAATTTTCTTCATCAGAGACTTTAGCAAAAATTAGGTGGTTGGCGCTCTAAACTTCTTTCTTCCACTGGAAAAGCCGCTCCTTAAATCCGTTGCTCAAGCTCTTCCCTCTTACACCATGAGTTCTTTCTTATTGCCCATTTCCTTGTGTAATGAGCTTCAGCAAATGATGAACTCCTTTTGGTGGGGTTCAGATGGCGGTCAGAGAAAATGCATACATTGGTTGTCTTTGTGAGAGAAAAGAATTTGGGCTTGGTTTTCGTCATTTACACTCTTTTAATTTAGAAATGGTTACTAAACAGGGTTGGCAATTGCTTTCTGTTCAATATACTCTAACTAGCCGGATTATTAAAGCTAAATATTATCCTAATGAGGATTTTCTTTCTTCTAACCTAGGTACAAATCCTAGTTTTGTGTGGAGGAGTATTTAGAAAGCGTGTTCGATCCTCGAAGATGGTTACCATTGGAGAATTGGGAATGGTTTAAACATTAAAGTATGGCGGGATCCGTGGCTCAAGAATAGTAACCACTTTATGGCTGTTACTTCTCCAGGTGAAGGATTGAATGATTTACTGGTTCATGATCTTCAAATTCCTGGTACTAATGAATAGGATGCAGAGTTAATTCAAGAATTATTTTTACCTGATGATGTTGATTCGATCTTATCTCTGCATGCGGGTCATTCTAACATTGCTGATTGCTTGGTCTGGAACTTCGAGAAAAATGGTTTATATTCAATCAGGTTTGGTTACCGGATCGCTTTTAGTCAATTATTTGGTTATGATCATCATCCTGTCCCTTGGACATGTTTTTGGAGCTTCAATATTCCTCCAAAAGTTAAGCCCTTTATGTGGAAGTTGTGTCATAATATTCTTCCTACCAGAGATCGATTATGTCCTAAAGGATTGGTCATTGATAATTCCTGTGTGTTATGTGGTAGTTATGGTGAACACCTCCACCATCTGTTCATTGACTGCTCCTTTGCAGCCCAGTGTTGGTCTGCTGCTAATCTTGATCCAGTAGATGTTCATATTGAAAATTTTAATGACTGGTTGCTCTCAATGTTTCGCTTTAGTGATGTCTCTAGTAGTGAGAATATTTGTATGGTGTTGTGGTCAATTTGGTCTCAAAGAAAATCTTAACTTTGGTCTAACAAGCATCAGCAACCAGGATATAGTGTTCATCATTCTTTGGAATTTCTTCGAGATTTTCAGAATGCCGGTTGTCTCTCTGAGTCTGTGCAACATGTTCATCCAGGTGTTGGGATGGTGATTCAAAATTCTGTAGGTTTAAGTTGGGTTAAGAACCTTCGGTTGCCTAATGTTATTATAGAGAGTGATGCTAAAAGTGTGGTCGATTGCTTTAATTCAGATGTTCCCAATATTTCTGAGTTTGGATCCATTCTTGATATTTGCAAGCAAGTCTCTCACCACTGTGAAGCTGTTAGAGTTGTTTTTACCCCTATAACTGGTAATTCAGCAGCTCATGCTCTTGCCCAGAATGCTAGGTCCTTCTTTAGTACTCAAATCTGGCATAGTTCTCCAAATTGTATTGCCCAAAGCTTAGCTTTGGATGTTATTCCTTGCTAATAATGAATTTTCCCTTCCTTTTTAAAAAAAAAAAAACATTACGATCAAATAATTCTCTAAGCCTAAAGGATTCCTCGAGAAATTCCTCACTTAATTTTAAAGTCAGCTTGATGCACCTTAGATTGACTACAATGACATGCATATGCATCACTTTGAGAAAAAGGAAATTGGTAATGAACTGAAAAGAGAGTAGTCGAGGCTTTTGTTAGTGACAAATTCATAGAGGAGTATCTTTTCTTCTCCCTCCAAGCAAATTGATTATTGCCTATAAAAATGTACAATTGTATCCGTTGAGATAGTATAGCATCATAAGGTATAGAATTCAAATTATGTCATCACATGATCTAAAAGGATTTTAACTTATACACAATAAGAATGCATAATTTTAGTCAACCAGAATTAAAAGAAAAATGAAACACCACAAATCAAAAAATCCTGAAATATTGCTAAGGAGGGAGTAGTCAAGTGGTAATTCCTCTCTAATGGCATCTTGAGGTGCAAGTTTCGATTTCTACTGATAACATAAAGAAAATTCAACTCCTATAAGTAAGGGTCAAAGTTAGAGTCAAATGTTGAGTCAACATGGTTTAGACAATGCTTGATGTCTGAAACCTTCTGCAGATAACATAACTTACGACCTTAAGTGAGCGCAAAGGACGTCCACTTTTCCCATTAACTCCACTAACAGATTGGTTCCTATTTTTACTCTCACGTGCCAACATTACTTCCACTACCTCTGAAAATCACTATACATATGGTAACTGCTCAGCATATATATATAGAATCCTAATTCAATAAGGTAACTCAATTTAATACAATCAATTAAATTCCTTTTTTACATCAAATACATTACTAACTTAAGCATTGGAGTGAGATCATTTTAGATCCCACTTGACCTTTCTTCTTTTGCAGATCAACCAATTACAATTCATTATCCCCATGAAAGTAGGAGCTCATGGAGACCTCTTTTATCACCTACCACCATTGATTTAAAAGAGAAGGTTGCCCCATGTTATGCAGTCCATCGATACTAAGGTCATATGACCTCCTAATTTACCAAAAACAAATCTTGAAATATTATTCTTCAAAATGGCATTTCTGTTTCTTTTTTCAAAAAAAGGTTGAGAATTCCTAATATAGTTTTCGTCAAAATGGCATTTCTATTTCTTTTTTCAAAGAAAAGTTTATCAAACTTACTATCGTGGATATACTTCAGTAATTGAATCTTTATCAACAGAACACTATGTAGACTTAGTGGTAGATTTGTATGACTCCAATCCCTTCATTGGCATGGTCAGTTTTGATCTGCTATGGAGAAAGAATTCTGGTTGTTGGGGCACTGGTATTGTAATTGAAAAACTATTTAACTATTGGCATGGTCAGTTTTAATCTGCTATGGAGAAAGAATTCTGGTTGTTGGGGCACTAGTATTGTAACTGAAAAACTATTTCACATCAAAACAGCTCTTGCCATTGTGGGTCTGTCAGCTGGATCTTACTGAATGCATAGCAACCCAATTTAGATGCATTTTAATACTTCATTTCTTGAATATGAATCTTTCAGGCATGGATCCAGCACTTCCATAGGTGTCCCATCTCTCCAATGTTTCCAGACTTGCAAAAATTTTTAGGTATTTAATGCTCCATTTAATAATTACATTGTGGATAAAAGTCTGAGATGATATTGGTAATAATGCACAGGAAACATCAATCCTACTTACATAGCTTACTAGGGTTTCAGCACCATCTGTTTGATAGAAAGAGCTATTCTTCTTTCCGCAAATAATTTTAAGAACTAATACACCAAAGCTATACATGTCGAACTTGATGGAGAAATGTCCATGCATTGCATATTCGGAAGGCATATATCCAGTGTAATAGCCATCAACATAGCAAATTAATTACTAGTGAATTGTAGATTATCATATTGTTATTTTTGTATTGACTAATTTATAGTAAGCAGAACAAGTAAAAAGAGAACTTACAAAGTCCCAACAATTAAGTGGTTGAAAGACAAGTTGAGGAGATATTCTACTTGTATTCCCTTGAGTTTGATCAACACTAAAAATCCTGGCCATACCAAAATCTGAAACTTTTGGATTCATGTCTCCATCTAAAAGAATAATACTAGCTTTAAGGTCACGGTGTATAATTCTCAGTCGAGAGTCCTCATGAAGATAAAGAATAGCTCGGGAAATTCCTCATATTACATTGTAACGTCTAGTCCAATCTAGTAGCCCTTGTTTTTCAATGTCTGTAAATTTATGAAATCAAACATTCAACATAAACTACAAAATGTGCATCACTCATGAAGAGAAGACAGAATTAATGGGCACTATATATGTTTATAAGATCCTAACCGAAAAGAAAGTAGTTGAGGCTTTTGTTGGGAACGAATTTGTAGACAAGCCTCTTTTATTCTCCCTCCGAGCAAAATCCTAGCAGCCTTACTAGGTTTCTGTGATGAAGCCTGGCTAACAATACAACCTCATTCTTAAATTCTTTCGCACCTTGTCCAGAGCTACTCGATAGCTTCTTCACAGTAGTTTCATGTCTATTAGGAAATATACCCTGAGAGTTAATGACTTCCACCGATAATTAGACAATGTATATGATTTGCATAAGTAAAATTTACCAATTTTTAAGCGGTTGTTGATTGCTTACCTTGTAGAGCTCACCAAACCCACTTTCACCTAGCTTATTATTAGCAGACAACTTATTTGTAATGGCTTATATCGTGTTTAAATCGATTTGCAAGGACTCTACCGTTGTAATTTCATTTCCAGCTGCATTTGTATATGTAACTTTTAAGTAATTAATTAATATGTCATAATATTAAAAAAAAAAAGAAACAAAATAAAAGGGCACAAAAGTGTTTTATTGACCTGATAACATTTTTTTTTAATTTATTGACCTAATAGCATAAGAGTGAACTTGTAATAGCTTTTTATTATTCCTTATGTTTTATCATCAATAAAGAAGTCAGTTAATTTGTTTTACCATCCTCTTCATGAACGGCATCATAGTGCTTTTTCACCCGCCTCGTTACTAAACAGCAGCTTAGAGAGAACATCACAACAAAGATAGTAATAGGGGCAACAATGGTCATTATTGTAACAATTGAGATGTCTTTTTTCCCTGCATAAATTCACACACAACAGGTATTAAATACAGGAAAATGCCTCATGTCGCAGGTTGTGACAGCAACAACAATCCGCATGAAATTTTTATTTTGTTCCTTATATATATATATATATATATATATATATTATGAGGTATATGATTTAAATTTTGTTACGATTGATTTAAGAAATTAATTTTCAATAGATTTAAAATAAAGACCATGGTATGACAAAAAAAAATTATATACCATAGTACCTCAAATATTATCATCTACCATATGTATAATGTAACAAATTTTATTCAAATTGTAAATCATATGATGACAATAAACAATTTTCTAGAACAAGATAATATTAATTAATAATAGGATACAATTTGAACTTTAAAAAAATAATTAATAATAGGATACAATTTGAATTTAAAAAAAAAATTAATTAAACAGTATGAATAAAGTAATAAGTTTACCTTCTGCTTGTGGAGCTCCTGAACCTATAGGAGGTGGAGGAGAAGGCGGTGGCGGTGGCAGTGGTGGCTGAACTGCAGTAGCGTTATAGAAAGGGTACAATTCGTACTGAAGATAACAACTCAGAGTCAAGACTCTTGCTCCTTATTTTCTCCTACAACAAATCACCAAAATTGAGATAGTCGTCTGAAGACACCTTGCACAACCAGTTGTGGACAGATCCCCAGTGCAGTGTATTGGCAAAGATACTTTGATTGTTTCATATATTAGTTGTATCAGTGTTGTAACATTTTTGTATTTTAAATTGTACATTTACAGATTGAGTTGTTACAATTATTAGTTAAAGATTTTATAGGCTTAGAATCAGTTTCTGTTTCAGCTGTATATATAGTTCTATTCTTCTAATGAGAACTTAAGATCCTTTCTCAAATTCTCTTCTTGCTTAACTATATAGTATTTCATAGTATCAGAGCAGTTATAACTACTGATCCTGTCTTCTCTTTCTTCTCTTCTCAATCACTATGACAAACAATATGGAGTCCAAACTCCCACTGACACCTCAACCAACCTAATCACCATTAACATAGTTGTTCAAGCACCAATAAAATTAACCAACAGCAATTATCCTTCATGGAAACTTCAATTTCAAACCCTTCTTATTGGATATGACCTCCTTGGCTACATCGACGGATCTAAAACTTGTCCTCCATTAACAATAACACCACTCCCAACCCTGCTAATCTCCCTTGGATTAGACAAGATCAATTGATCCTCAACGCTATAGATGGCTCTCTTTCTCCCAATATTGTTCCTTTCATAGTTAATTCAGCTGCCTCCAAACAAGCTTGGGACATATTGGCCACCACATGTGCCAAGCCATCTAGGGGACGCATCAAACACATCAAACAATAAATCAAAACTTTGACCAAAGGCTCCATGACAATAACATATTTCTTGTACACACTTAAAAGCTAGAGTAGATGAGTTAGCCATATTGGGTACTCTAATGGATATTGAAGATGTTATTGACATTATTTTTGCATGCTTAGGAGATGATTACAAAGAACTTGCTCGAGCCATTCAAGCACGTGAATCTTCTATCAGCTTTGAAGAGCTGCACGAAAAACTTCTCACTTTTGAAATTACCGCAACCAAAACAATTACCAAAATCAAACCACCAACACTAGTACATATCAACAAAACTGATTCAATTCAAATCGGAACAACAGAATCCCTCTCCCCTACCTTGGTTATTGTCAAATATGTGGAGTTCAAGGTCACACTGCAAAACAATGACCCTCATACAAAGTGATTCCTAATCAAACAAACTCACTTCCTACATCACAAAACAAACAAGGTAACTCTTTGCAGCCTCAAGCTAACGCAACAGTCACAACCAATACTAATCAAAGCTGGCTTTTAGACAGTGGAGCAAGTCACCATGTTACAATTAACCTGAGTAATCTCTCTTTGCACTTACCTTATCAAGGATCTAACGACATCATGGTTAGAGATGGCACTGGCTTACCGATAAGCCACACTGGTTCTATTTCTTTACCTACCTCAAATTTAATATTTAAATTGAATAATGTTCTTAATGTCCCCTCCATGAAGAAAAAATTAATATCCATTTACCAATTCTGCTCATCTAACCAAGTCTCGATTGAATTTTTCCCTCAAATATTTTAGGTGAAGGATTTATGCACAAAGTCGATTCTTCATCAGGGAGCTATGAAGGATGGAGTATATGAATGGCCTCAAAATCAGACTACCACCCCTCCTCTCTTAGCCTTTTCAATAGTCAAAACCTCTTCATCTTGTTGGCATCAACGTTTAGGGCACCCTGTATTTCCAATTCTCCAATCATCTCTTTCTACCACTAAACCTCTTGAAATTATTTTTCTGATGTTTGGACCTCGCTTGTTTTATTAATTGATAATTTCAAATATTATATTGTGTTCATTGACCACCACACAAAATATATTTGATTTTATCCATTGAAAGCAAAATCAGAAGTTAAAGATGTGTTTATTAGGTTCAAGTCAATTGTTGAAAATCACTTTGGACAGAAAATTAAAACATTATACTCTGATAATGGGGGAGACTTTATTGCTTTAGCATCCTTTTTGGCCAATAATGGAATTTCTCTAACCACACCACCACACACACCTCAACATAATGGTTTCTCAAAATGAAGACATAGACATATTGTGGAAACCGGTCTTACCCTGTTAAATCAAGCATCCATTCCAATAAAATTCTAGTCATATGCTTTCACCACTGCAGTTTATTTACTAAATAGGATGCCCACAAAAACATTAACCTTTTTGTCACCTTTTGAAAAACTTTTTGGAAGAAAACCCAATTACACTAAACTTAGGATTTTTGGGTGCCTTTGTTATCCTTGGATCAAGCCGTACACGTCTCACAAACTTCAACCTCAGCACAACGCTGTGTGTTTCTCGGCTATTCTCTCACCCAAAGTGCGTACCTATGTTATTATGTTCCAAGAACAAAAATCATAGTGTCCAGACATGTTTAATTTGTTGAGTCTATTTATATTTTTTCAATATTCGATCAAAAAGAAGTTTAACCTCACTCTAACACTTCCACACAATAGACTCCACCAACAATTCAAATTCCTTCACCAACTTTACCGGAAGGTCCTAATATTACTCCATCCTTGGAACATGACACCATAGACTACGTGCATATAATTCCTTCACCAAATCACCAACCTTCATAAACAACCTCCCAAGCGTTGAATTCTTCTTCATCAAATACTACCTAAACCAATCCATCAATGACAACCATTCAAACCCTTCCTCCATAATATACAATGACTACAAGGTCCAAAAACAACATCAAAAAACCTATTTCCAAACTTAACCTCATAGCTCAACTCAGCAAAACCATTGATACAAAACCTACATTGATTAAACAAGCTCTCTCTTATCCAAGTTGGCGTAAGGCAATGAGTGTAGAGTTTGATGCTCTTGTTAGTAATAGTACATGGGAGCTAGTTCCCACTGCTCTAAATCAAAATATTATTGGTTGTAAGTGGATTTTCAAAATTAAAAGACATTCTAATGGTTCCATTGACAGGTTCAAAGCAAGGTTGGTGGCAAAAGGTTTCAATCAACATCCTGGAATTGATTACCATGATACCTTCAATCCTATGATTAAACCAACCACAGTTCGAATTGTTCTTAGCCTCGCATTAACCAACAGATGGACTCTTCGTCAATTGGATGTTAATAATGCCTTTTTGTAAGGTACTTTAACTGAGGATGTCTATATGTCTCAACTTACCGGATTCATTAATCAAGATTTTCCAAGCCATGTCTGTAAACTCAAGAAGGCTATTTATGGTTTGAAGCTGGCACCAAGAGCAAGGTACCATGAACTTCAAAAATTCTTGATTGATTTTGGGCTTCACATTTCTCTTACAGTTACTTCACTTTTCATATTTCATCAAGGTGATATCATACTCTATTTGTTGGTTTATATAGATAATATTATCTTATCAGGTTCCAACCCCACCTTTGTTGATCAGTTTGTTCAAACTCTTTCTCATAAGTTCTCTCTCAAAGACTTGGGATTACTTTCATATTTTCTTGGTGTTGAAGTGCCTCCAAATAACCAGGGAGTTTTGTTGTCTAAAAAATGGTACATCCTGGATCTTCTCACACTCACTAAGATGCTTGATTCAAAACTTGCAAAAACACCTTTACCATCATCCTTCACATTTCATAAAGATTCCGGCACACCCTTAGAAGATCCCACCGAATATCGCATGGTGGTTAGAAGTTTACAATACTTATTGATCACTAGACCTGAGATGGCTTTTGCAGTAAATAAATTGTCTCAGTACATGCAATCAACAACTTTCGATCACTAGTCCATAGCAAAATGTTTGCTTCGGTTCTTGAAAGGTACCACTGATTATGGTCTTCAATTTCATAGTCACTCACCATTGTCTTTACATGCTTTTTCTAATGCTGACTGGGGTGGCAATCGAGATGATTGGTCTTCCACAACAGCCTATGTTCTTTATTTAGGCAAAAATTCAATTTCATGGTGTTCTAAGAAGCAAAGGACAACTACTCGTTCGTCCACAGAAGCTGAGTATAGAGCAGTTGCAGCCACTGCTGCTAAATTAATTTAGGTCTCCAATTTACTTTAGGAAGGTTCACTTACCCAACTATCATGTCATCTACTGTGATAATGTTAGAGCCACTCGGTTAAGTGCAAATCATGTTTTCCATTCTTGAATGAAACATCTTGCAATTGACTATGATTTTATGTGAGACCTTGTACAAAATGGTTCTCTTCGGGTTTCTCATGTTTCAAACCAAGATCAGCTTGCTGATGCTTTAACTAAGTCTCTAACGGGTACTAAATTCTAAATTTTTTGAGACAAGATTGGAGTCTCTACCAAGCCTCCATCTTGAAGGGGAATATTGGCAAATATACTTTGACTGTTTCATATATTAGTTGTATCAGTATTGTAACATTTTTGTATTTTGAATTGTATGTTTACATATTGAATTGTTACCATCATTAGTTAGAGATTTTATAGGCTTAGAATCATTTTCTGTTTCAGCTGTATATATAGTTCTATTCTTCTAATGAGAACTTAAGATCCTTTCTCAAATTCTCTTCTTGCTGAACTCTATAGTATTTCACACTGCACAAGGTTGTACAACTTCTAAAACGCCGTAAAATTTGCTGCTCTAACTGCAAATTTTCTAGCATCTGATGGAGTACTTGAAGCCTCAGCAGCTGCGTCGTTGAAACTATTTTGGTTTGATATATTCTACGTATTCCCGAAGTAAATCCTAGGGTTTGTGTCCCCCTTGGATAAGAACGATTCGTTTGAGTGATACAGGAGGCACTCACTGTACCAGACTACGACCCTTTTTTCTATGGGGCAACTTTTGACAATGTCCTGAGTGGTAAAAGTGACACAGTTTTGGCAGACATCAATGCTGAAGTCACCGCCACATTGAAATAGGCCATGGACATCGTAAGTGTCCTGCCCAGAAGTGATTCTATAGAAGCCAATGATGTTGTTTCCATTGGAGGCAAGAGACAATAAGATGGACTTTAGATTTGTATGGTAGGTGTCGTTCGGAATGAAATTCATGTTGGTTGAGCAAAAATGATATTGATACGGGTGTTGTGCTTGCGCTATAATTGAAAGGATAAGCAAGAAGGTAAGGAATATTGAGAAATTAATAACAACAGAGACCATACCCCCCGCCATAATTAGCATATCAAATTATTTTGATTATATCTTGAGACAAGATTATACTTTTAGTACCATTAAGCCCTTCACCTTTTTTTTTCTGGCTTTTTGTTATTTCTCTGTGGTGGTAAAATTCATGAGATGACATGAGGATTGGAAGCATTGACTCAAAATCCAAAGGAATGTCTTCCACCATGGAAATGGAAACCTAAAAAATCAAGTCAATTAATTGCTTAAATAAATACAAAAAGTATAATATCAAAAGTGAAAATAGTAAAAAATAATTACATATTGTGAAAAATGCTGCTAAAGATCGGTTTCTTTCCAATGAGGAGCGGATGAGACAACATATGTGTAGTGATATGTCATGTGGAAGATGTGGAGCCCCTTAAGAATCCACAATTCATGTTTTGCGGGATTGTTGGATTTCAAACATGTTTGGTTCAATTTTCTTCCTGATGCATGGAGCAATTCCTTCTTTGAGCCTGATTCTAGTCAGTGGTTGTTGGAGAATCTTTCATAAAGAAGCATTGGAGCGCAATGGCAATGCCTTTTTGGAGTGACTTGTTGGAGGCTTTGGCAGGCGAGAAATGATGAGTTGTTTGGCAATTACAAACCTCTGATAGGCTGTATTGTCAACGACATTATAAGCAAAGTGGTCGAGATTTCAAATGCCAGTATGATTGCTCGATGTATAAATCATAATGATAGGCAAAGAGTTGAGCGGATGGTGGGGTAGGTTCCCCCACCAGAGGGTTAGATGAAGTTGAACTCTGATGGGGCAGTCTCAGGTAGGTCTAGCCAAGCTCGGGTAGGTGGTCTTCTTCACAATGCTGATGGCAGGTGGATTTTTGGGTTTATTATGAATATTGGTATCTGTTCTGTGCTTCTATCTAAACTTTGGGCGATGTTGCAAGGCATTTCTCTTGCATGGAGGCTGGGCACCTGAAAGCTTCTGGTAGAGTGTGATAATAAATGTGTTGTCCATATGATCTTGGGGGAAGTCGAGATTCATCCTATGGATTTGCCCCTGGTTAATTCAATAAAAGCTTTAATAGTTCATGACTAGGAGGTTAAGATTATTCATATTTACAGAGACTCGAACAGGGCTGTTGATTGGCTTGCTGCCTTTGCCTCTCAATTCCCTACTAGATTATACACTCTTGACCAGGCCCCTGATGGCATTAAGGATATCTTGCAGCAGGATTATATTGGTGTTTTAATTCCTCGCATGGTTATTACTTAGCTTTTGAGGTCTTTGCCTCCGTCTGTATCAAAAAAAAAAAAAAGAATAAAAAAAATGCCAACACACTTTAGTTGGGATGGTTTAAGCCCTCCCCCATGTGTGCTTGGCATACCAGAGGTTGGAGGTTCTAAGGCCATCTCTAACCATGAACATTAAAATAGTGTTAAATTTACATTAAAATACAATTTCTATAGTAACTAGTCAATAGCCCGCGTTATAATTTAATATTTTTCTAAGTTTTTATAATTAATTTTATATTTTTAAATATTAATAAACTATATATATATATATATATAAAGACAAAATTTTAACAAAATTATATTTGAAACCTAACCTCCAACAAACTTCAATTAGAGTACCTAACCAAAAAAGGATCGAAAAACTGCAATAACTTTATAATTAATTAGCTATTTATTATTATAATTGATCTTAAAAAATTTCTGAAAACTTCAATATTATTATAATAATAATAACTAATAATTAATATAAAAAATTAAATATTATAATTAATATAATAAAAGATCACAAAATATAAAATAATAACTCATTAAAATAATATTTAGTACAAAAAAATTAAAATTTGAAATAAATTATTAAAATAAATTATTTTAAATACAAATTTAAAATATAGTACATGACAAAATAAAAAACTAATATGATTACTTTTTATAAGTTAAGGGTGTGAAGTCAAAATAGTCATTTTAAAATTAATCCATATAAAATATGAAAAAGAAATATAAAAATTTAAAAATAAAAAATATAACTTAATATAAAATTTATATGCATCAATAAAATTGCTAATTAAAAATCAACATAAATAAATAAATTATAAAAAAAGCCTTACATATGTAATAAGAGCAGCATCATAAAAAAAATCAAATCTTTTCAAAAATATTTATCATTCTCGTATCTATTCTTTGCATTGACGTTATTTCTGACCTTAATTTGCAATTTGAATCATTAATTTACAAATTCATACACAGCTTTTGATAAGTTAAAGACATGAATCTTGTAGTTTTTCGAGAATGATACGAGAATGAATCTTAAGGCACGCTTTTTAACATTTGTTGGTCCTCTTAGGCATGCTTTCGAGTTAAATTTTTCAAACTATTTCTTCATGTCTTGACTGCTTTTTCCCGCAAAACTATCCACCTAATCTTCATATCTCTCATAGCTATGGCAGGGTTGCTATGCCCACATAAACTACAATCCAGCGAGTAAATCACAAATGTGAAAACAGAGAAAAAAATCATTTATTTATCCTTAAAAAAAAGGTCAAGGTCTTTGTTCTACAATTACAAAAAAAAAAAAAAAAGGGAGAGCAAAGGCTTAATCAGGTTCTTACCTATGTACAGAAGAGTCAGACTATCACACAGAGATCCAAAAGCTGATAAAATCCATAGACAGATTATGGTCTGAAAAAGAATTAAATATAATTGACTTATTAGGAACATAAAATGTTTGATTAAAGATGGTATCAATTAGAGATTAATTGGCATACCCAAAAGAAAGTTAATAAATCTCCGCCCCTTGAAATATCATATAAACTTGACAGCAACCAATTGATTTGCACAATACGTCAATGCAGATTCTGGCAACTCTATGTCATCAATAGTAGGAGGATCCCTGGTGGTATATAGAACAAAATCACTAATAAAATAAATAAAAGTACATATGTCTCGTAATACATGAGATTTTAATATTCATATATAATGGAAAACCACATGAAAAAATAATTAAAATTGTCAAGTTTTTACTATATGTTTATATTAAGCTTGACCTTTTGATTAATCTAGCACTGTTAAACCATACGAAGAGGATGATCAACAAAATCAAGAGCACATGACAAAGAAGAGTAATAAAATGATACTCCACAACTTCAAAAAGGAACCATATCAATGTAAAAGCCATTAATATTCCAGCTGATCTTACACAACAATATATCTGCAACTGCACACTCATCGACAACAATTAAATTGTTCTTTTGATTAATTTAATCTTGTACATAATTAATTGTCAGAAATATTTAAAAGAAATCGAAAAAAAGAAAGTTATACATATGTTACCATGGCCTTTCCCAAGGATGGCATGACACGACTGTCGATGGCCAAATAATTTTGTTGCAGATGAATACTCATAATCATCAGAATCAGAATCAACAATTGCAGGCCTCCTTGGCATGATTATGTTTTTGGTTTCCAACTATATATGCAGAAATCTTGGCATAAACTATTGGTTCATAGCTACAAAATGTGGCTGAAGGAGCAGTGTTCCTCCAATTTTCAAATTGATGACAATTACAGTAGTAAATATTCAACATATCACATGTGCTAAAACTCTCCTCTCATGTATCTATAATTCTGTATATGGAATTCATTACATTGACACCTCCATTAAAACGTAGCTACCTTAGAGCCGATCCACGGGAAAAGAATATTGTTATTCTTCTTTTTAAAATGTTCCAATTCTGTTTAACTGCTTCTGCAGGTTCCATTTGAAGTGGGGATGCAAACAGATACTTTATAATAGGTCTGTTAGAATTCAATGAACTGAAATTGAAAGGAGTGGAAACTGAAATGATGATTGGTCTGTTACAATCTCATTTCATTCTCTCAATGAATTAACGGAAAGAAATGGAGAAGGTGAAGGGAAAGTGGGGATGCAGACAGATGCTTTATGATAGGTCTGCTAGAATTAAATGAGAGAATGAAAGAATGCATGAAGCTGAAATTGAAAGGAATGGAAATTTGGAGCTCACCTACAACTTACAAAGTGACACTTGGCACAATTTGTATGAGGTGGCAACTCAAATGTACCACCATAACCATACCAAATTGGACAATGCGAACTGGAAAGAATTTCAACAGAACCTAAAGCCCATCGAAGCACTTGATTCAGACTATCTGAAAGATTGATGGGAGCAGACCTTTAAAGGCCGGACACTTGGGCATGCAGTAAATTGACCGCCAACCACAAGCATCCATCTTGAATCCAGTAAGAATATCCTCAGTAACAGAACCATTGATGCGGATAAACTCAAGAAATTAAATTTAAAAAAAAGAGATTAAAGATTACCTCATCATTTAAATGTGTCTGCTTCTGAAATTAGTTGATATTTCAAATCTACAATCAAAAACCCAAAAGTAAAAAAAAAAAATCACTAATTAGGGCTTTTCAACCACCAATAGATTTAAAGAAGGAGAAGCAGGACTATGATGGAGTACTTCTTATTGTGATTAGAATAAAAGATAAATCACCGTAAGAAATAACTTATAATTTAAAAAACTTGCGCACACTATCATGCTTCTACCTGTTTCACATTTCATCCGAATGGACTGAAAATGCTTCGCCCTCGAATTATGCATAGAGATTTGAAATCCTAAGTTTCCATAATCCCATATGACAAAAACTCTGGAAATCACACTAATCATTTAGTTCCTTTCAATCTCAAATAAATGTGTTATGCACCAAGCATATCATAAGTCTATAAAATCCAGTTAACCAATTCAATAAACAACACAAAAGAGTAAAATTAAACATTCAACGTACCAATTTTTAGCCCACAGCGGCTTGAAATGGATAGTCAAGCAAACCTTCCCTCCTCTATACATCTACAAACACCCTAAGAAGATCAAATAAAAAAATATTGCCCTTAGCCACAAAATCAAAGCTCAAGAAACAAAAAACTAACCTTTTGGGTCTTGCCATCAAGCTGAGGCAACTCAAGCTCGGGAGCAGTAGCCGGACAAGTAATCAGAATATCAAATTGAAGATCAAATTCGTACTTGAGAAGATTATGGACATACCAGCATTTGCCAGTCCAACGTGTCCCGTCGGGGATTGGCAGCAGAAATTCGAAACCAATCGGTGTCTTTTGATTTGTTCATTTGAGTATATGCGATCAAAGCTTTGTACTCTTCCTTTAATCTTTGCGTCCACGCAGCTCCGTCTCTTGGCCCTGCATTCGTCATCAAAAGTGGGATCTGAGTTAATGTTGATTTCGTGTTTGGATTCCATCCCTCCATTTTTGCACCCCAAAGCTCTTCTGCTTCTGCCCTAACCTTTAATATTTTGATGATTTGATTTGATTTGAGGAAAAAATACAATACAACAAAGAAAAGATGGGAAAAAAAAAAAGCAATACAGTGATAGAGAAAAGAAAAAGAAGAAAAGAAAGAAAAGAGATAGAACTTGTCTTTAATTGCAAACTGAAGTGGTATCAAATTAAACTGAAGGCAAAAAAACGGAAGGGAAGGCAAATTGAAGGGGTGGAAGGTAAACAACATGCAGTGGAATGTGTGTTGAAATGTTAGGGCGCCACGTATCTAAAATGTATAGATACACAGATGAGTGTGGAGTGGCTAAATGCTGAAAGGATAGGATGCGGCAAAATTCATATACTCAACTATTATATGTTGTGTATAGATTTTTCTCCAACTCATTATATAATTTTTAACACTAAAAAAAATATATTTATATATTTTTTTTATATTTCATATTATAATATTTAAATATTTACCACATTGCACCTATATTTATATTCTTTAATAAATACATTCACGAATAATATATTTTATTATTATCAAATAATGTTAAATTAATAATTTTTTAATATAATTTTTTGTTATATATATATTAAAAAAAATATTTAAATAAAATAAAATTTTAAACTCAATTGTTAAAAAAAATTATATCTATACAATAAAAAATTAGACTAAATTAAATATTTTAAAAGTTAATAATATAATTTAAAATTAAAAAAAAACAGCACTAAAATACGTTCAAGAAAACATGGCAAACTCATTTACACAAAAATGAGTAAAAAAATAGGTATGCGTTGGAGCTAAAAAAACTCATTTTTTCCCCTAAAATAGGTATGGGTTGGAGTTGCCCTAATTCCTTCCCCCTCCAACCTATATATGTAAAAGTTGTTAAAAAAAATAAAAATAATAAAGAAAGAAAGATAGTCAGCAGTTTTTGGTGGAATAGGGAGATTCTTGCCTACACTGAATTTATTACACCATAAGATAGGATTTGTGACACATATATTAAATGATTTATACTTTACTATTAAAAATGAGACACATATCTTTTTATTACAAATCTCACAACTGAGTGTAATACACTTAATATAAGTAAGAATTTTTCATAATATAATACAGATGTCTTGGGAGTGAGGCTCTTTATTCCCGAATGTGGTTCAAAAATGAATAAAAGAAAAAATAAATAAACAACAGTCAATAAATTGAAAAGTATAAAGGAAAAGGTCCAAATTTCATCCTGTGTTTGTGCCTTAAGAGCAAATTGGACCATTTATATTTTTTTATCTCATTGTGGCCACGTTTAAAAAGTGGAGCATATTAGAACTTCATTTATTACAATCAAATCTTATAACTTTTTTTAGTATAATTAAATCCTATAAATTAATAAAAAAAATAATTTTAATGGATACTAACAAATTAAATTGATAATTTTTTTAGAAATATATAGAGAACCTAATTATTAAATTTTAAAAGTTTTTCAACTTATAAAATAATTTTTTTATATTTTTCTTAAATTTTTAAAAATTTTAAAGTTAAGGATATAAATTTTAAAAAAATGACCAAATTTATTCGTTAGTGTAAATATCAAATTGATAATTGACCTAAAATTTAATTTTAATTGTTGAATAAAAATTTTTAAATTTATTTCATTAGTTTAAATTTTTAAATTTACACAACAATTTTTAAATCTACATAATAATTGATAAATAAAATTTTTTATTCAACTATTAAAATTAAATTTTAGGTCAATTATTAATTCACTATTTATGTTAACGAATAAATTTAGTCAAATTTTTTGAAATTTATATCACTTGATTTTAAATTTTTTTAAAATTTAAGAAATTTTTTAAAAAATTTAAAAAAAATTTAAAAAAAATTATTTTATAAATTTAAAAACTGTTAAAATTTAATAATTAAGTTATATATATATTTTTTTAAAAAATTATCAATTTAATTTGTTATGATCTGTTAAAATTAGTTTTTTTATTAGTTTATAGAATTTAATTGTATTAAAAAATTATAAAATTTGATTATAATCAGTAAAATTTTAATATGCTTTATTTTTCAAATATAAAATTTCACATTGAGAAAAAGAGTTCAATATGCTCTTAGGACACAAATCAGGTGCAAATTGGACCTTTTTCCAAAAGTATTACAAGAGCACAACCACTGGGACACAAGTGAAGAAGTGACGCAGGAGTTACTCTCTCTCTCTCTCTCTCTCTCTCTATATATATATATATATATGTTTCTTTTAATTAGATATAAAATATTAAATTAATTAGAAATTTTTACCGCTTTTGTTCAAATTAATTAGATTAATAAGAATTTAATAAATTTTTTATTTAAATTAAAATATAAAATATTTTAAAACATGTGCGGTACAAAAAACAATAAGGCATATTGTTTTGCTTGCAGCTATCATGACCTTTACACATATAAAGTTGGTGATTCTTGAGTAAATCTCTAACATAAGGAAAGCTATTTATCTTTTTTTATGGTAAAAAATTTTATAAATTTTTAATTTTTGGTAATATTTTAAAAAAAAATCATTTTATGATATCTTTTGAAATGTTTTTTCAATTTATATTAGCTGAATTCCTTTGCAAGAAAATCACCAATAGCACTAGTGAAACATACATATTACAATGTTATTGGCAAAATGAATGAAATGTTTTTTTAATAATTTGATGCATTTTATCAGTGGAATGGTAAAATACATCAAGTTATTTTGTCTTCCCAATTTAACATTTGAATATGATTTAATGATTATGATATAATAATTATGTTAATTTTATAATATTATAATTTGTAAATATTGATTAGTTATGATTATATTTTGTTAATTGTAGTTAGTCACTAATAATTGTGTAATAATTCATGATGATGATAATAATAATAATAATAATAATAATAATAATAATAATAATAATAATAATAATAATAATAATAATAAT